>CCAG010001376.1:0-94981 GCA_001077435.1 Glossina morsitans morsitans
AAAGAGAGAGAGAGAGAGAGAGAGAGAGAGAGAGAAAGAAACGCAATACGGGACCGATAGAAAGCTGTTTTAACAATTTTCATTAAATGTGTATCTCTATTACCTGTGTGGCAGTGTCACCTAACATTTTTAAACTTTGCGCACTCCTTGAACGGGACAAAGCTGATCCACTAGCTATACCAAATTTAGCCATATTACGTTCCATGTCCAAGCAAGTAGCACGATTGCGCAATTCAACTAAGAAAATATTGCAATTATTTGATTTATTAATATTTCAAGATTGTCAGCACGCCTCGCATACCTTGCTTATCGCACGGCGAATTGGTGCTTTTGCGGGCGCAATATGATACTGAATAACTTGTACTTCTAGCATGAGATTGTAATGAGAAATTTGGCGATTGCGGTGTCATGCCGGAGGGCGACTTCTTCCCACCAGCCAATATTGAATTAGTTCCGCCATCTTTATTATTTAGGTTGGGCGTGCTCTTAAATATGTCTTTCATTACATCCAATGGACGAAAATCGGAGTCTAAACTATCAACCGCTGCTTCAAGAGTAAGTAATAGTTCGGTTACATAACCTTGCATATCTTCACCTTGCTCGGCTACAGTTTCTACCAGACGTGACAGTATATCGGAGAGCATACGAGAATTTATCGGTACATTGAGAGCACGAAAAATTTGCAAGCAACGTCCAGCGTAATGACGTGACGAACATGACAAGCCTAATTGTAGAGCCGTTTGAGCCCAACGTTCCGCGATACGAGCTTGCGGATAGCTGTCAGAAAACACTTTCACAATGTGTCGCAAAAAACAACTGAGTTGTTCGGCTGATTTTATAGACCATACTGTGAAGAAGAACGATGAAAGATAATTTGAAAGCCGGCGAAATATGAAAGAAATGTATATTCACTCTACACGCAAACTGCATCTTCCTGTACCCTAAGGTGTCCACGACAACTAATGATTGATATTTTTCTTCTCCTCGCGGATATTTTTACCGCTTGTTATGATTTCAATCATAGCAAACTTGTTTCTTAATTTTAATCTTTTACTCGATACACATACTTAATATTAAAGAATTAGAAAACCTTTCGACAATGGATACAAAGCAAATAACTCTGAAAAGACTAATCAGAGGGCGAGAAGTATATTACGACTACTCGCTCTTTCGTAAAATTCGGCAATATACGCATTACAGACAGACGCAAAAAAATACATGTCTACCTTCTTCTTGGCGTTAAAATCCTGAGTCATTTTAATTCTGTCCATCTGTTGCTGATTTATTGGTACCTAAATCCGTGAACCTGTAGCGAATCGAAATATTTTCGATAAGACATTTTGGTCATTTCTTTCTCTCGCTGTTAAACTATTAAACATTTTTATCTAAGAAAAGAAATTATGAGAAGAAAAATGCATTAGCGATATTCCACTATATAATAGTTCGTTGCCCGTTTTGCAAGCAGCATAGAACGATCGGGAACTCTCTGCATTAGTAATATGCGGACGTTACAGCTCGGATCCACCAATATCGCTGGCGATATGGAATGTGTATGTAAAATTGTACAGGAAAGGACCAGTTCACTCTAAAAGCAAATCGAAACCAACGTGTAGCCTCGACCTATGCATTGGGCTTAACTGCTCAACTGCTCAACTGGCTGAGCTAGCTAGGCTATAAACTTTCAAGGACTACAACAAACACAACAAAAGGTGGACATGTTCTTTACTAGGGCAATATGCTAAGCTCATAAAAGCAGTTTCCTATTATTTTAGTTTAGTCGAGCTTTTTCTATTGACTAGTTAACCCTCTTTAAATTGCGCTTGTTGACTACGCGTGTTACAAGTTCGTTGATTCTTTTTGTAGGCTTCCGTCAGTCGTTTGTCTTCGTCGTGTCCTTCTCTGGGATAAACTCAACAATGAAAGCAAATTTGGCTTTAACACAGATTAAGTTGCCCTGGCCCAAAACAAGACTTTAAAAATCGAAGGGCCTGAAAAGAATTTACAAAGTGAAGGCAAGATTAGACAGGGAGTATCGACCTGTGTGGCCGAAGGCATAGGATCTCGACTAGCTACTTAATGCTCGTGGCGGAATTCGAATCTCAAGTGTCGTCGAGTTTTTAATAAAGCGAACAGCCTTAGATGCTAGCGCTTTAAGACTTTAGCCTTAGAATTTATTTCGCTGGCTAAATTAATAATGATGATAATAAACAGAGAGGACAAGTTGTTTTTTTTTTTTGTTCAAAAATATACTCAATATTCATTCATACGTCGTAAAGAAAATGACGTAAGCTTTGAGCTGTGTTTTTCTTGCTTTAATAACCAGCACGTAAGTACGAGTTGAGTGAATATTTGCACTAATTGCATAATTACGTTTTTACCTTTTGCTGTTATATCCTCATAATTCCACAGTGGCTGACATGTGTCATGTGCTAAAAATTTCAAGAGACTTTTAATTACATGCGCTATTGGCATCGTCGGGCCTGGTTGCGGTGGTGCATTTTCATCGGCAATTATTAAAGGAACTTCAGAGTTTTCGCTTGTATTAGGATTTATTTGTATGGTGTTACCTACATTTTGACCACTTGTAGTCGATGCTGTCACCACAACCACACTGGTTGTTGTTGATTGCAATGATAATTGTTGTTGCTGTTGTTGTTGTTGTGTTTGTTGATGTTGCGATGACGATGACGGTGGTTGCAATTGCTGTAGGCTGGTATTTGATAATTGCGAAGCTGGCTGCTGAGAGTGTTGATGTTGTATGCTTTGATGTTGCGTCTGTTGCTGTTGTTGTTGCTGCTGTGCGGTATTTATATTCGTAACCATAATAAGTTGCTGATTAACTGTATGATACGGCATCTGATTGTTATTCGTCGTCGATTGTTGCTGCTGTATAGTGTATATAGCATTCGAGCCAATCGTAACTGGCGTAATCACGCAACAGGCTGGATTCATATAATATAAATAACTATCGAATTCCTGCTGAGATTCTAAAAAAGCAAATACAACAAGCGTAACAATATTACTATGTAGAGCAACAACAAAGAATAAATGAAGTTTTAATGAGTAACTTTTGCTACCTGTAAAATTATTATCAATCACTGGCAATGAAGGTACCGTTAAACCCAGATCTAATTTAGTAGTGGCACTATTTAACAAAATACGTGCCACGGTTAAGTGATCATTGTGCTCAGCCAAAACAATCTAAGAAAAAACAATAGATATAAAAATAGAAAAAAGAATTTGAGAAAAATTTGAAGAGTTGGGAAAACTCGATTAAGTTACCAATAAATTCATGCACAACTGTTTGCAATGTTCTCTGACGATAACGCGTGTATGATCCAAACCTAAGAGCAGTATATGCAGCATTAAAGGTAAATGTAAAGTCCAATCGATGCCTGGTATGCCGTCGACTACAATTTCTGTTAATAGCATTACAGCGACGTTGCATCTATTAATAAATTCCATACATAAGGAAACGAAGAGAATGTGTTGCACAAAGTGTACGTACCGATGAAAACCGCTTATAGGCAGACTAACATCGGGTAAAAATTCGGTGAGTGGAGCAAAATAACCGCCATATTCGGGCATGGGTAAGGGATGAGGTGGAACATTACCTGTCTCGGCACTACGTAGTTCGACATTTTCCTCTTGACGCAACTGGAAAACGACAACAATTCAATGGAATACTTTTACTGTAGCATTTCATGTAAATATAAAAAACAATCAAAGCTATACATACCTCAGGGTCATTAATAAGAATGTCTTCGGGACGGGGTAAGATGGAAGGGCCAGAAGCAGCGCGTATTTTATCTGCTCCACGCGGTGGTCGGTTGTTGGTAGATTGAGTGAATGCACGTATGCCACTATCAGATTTGCAGGTTCTTGGAAATTATGACAATAAGTAAAAAATTGTTTTTAGTAAGGAGTGGCATGAAATTTTTACATATTCCACTTTGCTCGAAATTTTTAATATCCACTATTCACTAACACTTAGTCGATTATTTAAATGTAAAGAACTGATTTGCAATATGAACTACGCAATCAGCGTGCACCCTTACTATTATTATAATTTTTATACTCATCACCAAAGGATGAGGGGTGTATACATTTTATCAAAACGTTTGCAACGCCCAGAAGGAAGCACCAGAGACCCCACAAAGTATATATAGTCTTGATAAGCATCAAATTCTAAATCGATTTAACCATGTCCGTCTGTCCTGTATCAAAATGTAATTGTTTTTTTCAATACACATTCTGCCGTTTATTTTTACGATGAAGATATGCCAAACAATGTTGGAAAAGAATTTGAGAATGACCTAATGTTTTCAAAGAACGCGCCCACAATGCCCATACGTTTATGTGGCAAAAACGGTCAACATCTTTGTTTTTCGTTTTCCGTGATTTTCTTTGTTACTTATCAAGGACAACACACACATCATATAAATTTCCACTTTTATTCTAAAAATAGAAAAAATCAACCGCGCCCATCCAATATTATGGAGTATAAAAATGTAGTTCTTTTCATTTTTTTTTTTTTTTTTTTTGTAGGATCATGGTGATGGGTGCAAAATCATTCGTTTCGGTCACGATCGAATATAATTTTCCTTCTTGTTATAAAGTATCTCTTTCTAAAACTGCCTTCAAATGTGTGCTGCTTCTTTAGTTTTATGCAGATTTGGCCTCGAGGAACAAATGAAAATCACATTGGCGACAAATCAAGCGAATAAGGCGGGTGGTCTAACAATGAAATATTATACTTTCACTCACTACTTCGCTCCCATTTCCATTCTTGCTTTATGCTGCCTTTCTTAAAAATTTGTTATTTTCAACAATTATGCGAATTGACGGTCAGATTAGGTAATCGATTTTTTTAATATTTTGTATCCGTCTTTCAAGTGAAAAGGCGACCCGGATGGACATTATTCGCATTGTCTTCGCGATCAATTTAGAATCGCTTAAACCGCTAAAAGATCCGTAGGCCCGGTAAATATTCAAGTTGTAAAGAGCGATTTTTTCACGCTGGAAGCGAGTCGAAACTGCGTCAATCCCTGTGTGGAGAAAATTTTGACTACTACGTTACGAGTTCGGAGTTATGGTTATAAAGTTACATATTTTTTTGACGTTCTTTCTGTCTTTCCACACCACGTACAGTATCGTACCTTGAAGCAAATAATCTTCGAAGAAAGAGGTTGCGTAAAGGAAGGGCAGTGCCATGTCGTCAATCAGAAAACTAATGGTAAAAACCAATAAAAACTTTATTATAAAAAACATAAAACCTCAAAACTCGAAACACGCGTTTCTCTGAGTTGTTGTTATATCTGTTATATATAAGATCCCAAAGTGGTTTATATCAGTTGCGCAAATAAATTCTGGCCTTTGAATTATTTGGTTGGTTCTTAAGAATTTGCGCGACATTTTTGCTATACCTAGATTAAATGTTTGTGTTTGTGTGATATAAGTTTCAGTTGTTTGCAAACTTTGTTCAGTGTATGTTGATGTGCAAAGGGACTTATTGCACTCAAATTGAAAAGGAATCATTCACTACACACTTCTGAAACCTGATGAAATGATCGCATCAAGCCCAATTAGTCAAGCTTAGTGACGTGCTTGCGGAAAAAAGGCCCAGGGAGCGATCTTCAAATCGGACTGGAAACACTTCTCGATTATGACGTATCCTTCAGATCGATTTTCTTCTGATTAGCCCTTTGTCATATCAATGCAGCCATATTTAGCAGACCAGTCGTAAAGTTTAAGATGCGCGACAATGGGTCGATGACTGTTTCACATAGGACAAGAAGTAAAAAATCATAGATAACGATGATGAACATTTCGGTGGTTAAGCTTCGTAACAAGCATAATTAAGTAAATTTGAATTTTATCAAATAATGTGCAGAATTTATTTGCACAACTATTGTGATGCATCGGAAAAACATAACATAAAGTGTTTTAAACTATTTCCGTTTTTAATACTTACCCAGTTTTAATGGGATCTTCACCACTATGTCGTTTTGTGTGAATTGTACCTTTTTCTACTGTCAGATCTTGTATGCGTGAATCATTTATGCCACCAGCAGGTTGACCTAATTTAAGACAAACAATATATTATGAATGGCGTTAGGATAAAAACAATCTCATATAAAGCAAATTTTGTTTTCCTTTTTTTTTTTTACGATAACTTAATCGAAATACAAGTACATGCAAATGTACGTATATGCTGTCTCTAAAATATACAAGCAACAAATTGCACAATGAAAAAAAAAAAAAATAGGTAAACAAGTAAGAAGATTAAATTCAGTCGGGACCGAGTCTTTCGTACTCATCACCATTTACCCCAAAAAAAGACAAATGAAATAAAAGAACAAAATTCTCATGCTCCGTAATATGGAGTGGGAGCAGTTTATTTCTTCTATTTTCAAAATACAAGTTTTTGTCGTAGAGGCATGTAGGCGTTGTAGGCGTGTCCTTTGGAAAGTTCAGGTCACTCTCAAATTTTTTTGCAAATTTGGAAAGGATGGCTTCATTTTAGCTAATGGGAGAATGTTTATCGCACACACTACAAAGTTGCGCAAAGAGACAGATGGACAGATGAACAGGCGGATATGATTAGGTGCATTCAAGGGTTGTAACTGGCCAACAATTTATATATTTTATGCAACTTTTGCACCTTGCTTCTGCGCGTTATAAAGGTATTAAAATAAAGAAGTTAAATTTTAATACATTATAATATTGGTTAGGCACGGTCAATTTTTTCCTTTTTTTTCCAAAAGGCACTACAGCATGGCCCATAGAATATACGTTAAAATTTTCCTCCATTTATCTGCTATGGTTCATGAGCAATGGTCAAAAAACCAATATTTTATTCGTTTTGAAAAACACAGGTGTACTCATTTTACGTAATACTGTACGCGTGTCTTTCGACGAATTTAGGTCATTTTCGATAGCAACCGGCGTGGAAGAACTTCCAATGTTTCTGCCAAATTTGAAGTCGATAGCTTCATTTTTGCGGCCAGGCGAATATTTGCCACAGATATTGGATAGAGGGGCAGATAGTCGGACGGACGGACGAAAATGCTTAAATCAATTCAGAATGTGATGTTGATCGTAAATATATATACTTTGCGGGGTCTCTGAAGCTTCCTTCTGGGCGTTGCAAACGTTTTGACAAAATGAATATACCCTCCATCCTTCGGTATAAAAATAAATAAATAAAGAAGTAAATGTATAGATAGTTTGTTCAATAAATTTGTTCTTTGCTATCACTTTAAACATTTTCAGTCAAGGTGCGCCTGTCACTTTCAAAAGGTATATGTATACATATATCAACCGAAGATGTTTATCTACGTATGCGTGCATTTTGTGCGCTACCGGTAACGGTAACGGTAACCATATCAAAATCAATATTCGATATCTGTGTAAATGTTTATGCTTTCAAATGTTTATCTAAGCTCGTCGGTTCAATGAATGTAAATAAGTACCGTTACGCCTAGAATACATTTTAGAATGTTGACATAAGATGAGGGCATAAGCCAATGTTAGTATTTTTATGCATGCATAAGCTAAAAAAGACACAACGAAGACATTTGCTTGCATGCGAAAGGATTCAAAAGGAATTTTTAAGACGAACACTAAAGCTATATAAAGAAAATTATATATAAACGTATATATAAATCTGTATTAACAATGAATGAAATAGATAAAGGACAAACAGCGGGCTAGTTTTAATTTGAATGAATGCTGGCATACATCGTACAAAGCAATTTTCGAAGCACTTTTCTTAACCACTATCTACGAATTGTACAATATCTTGGCATCTCAACTTAGATATGGGATTTCTTCGAACCTTCTTCTTTTGATTAAAGGCTCCAGACCCAAACAAATAAGTCTTATTCATCTTTATAGTAAGTAAATCTATTATAACCTTTATTTAAAGTCGACATTTAATATAGACAGAATATAAATTACAATGCGGACCGGGAAAACCGGGACCGGCACTTGGTGTGATTAGGTTCGGTCGCGGCTTACCAGAACCGACCTAGTTAAAGCGTTCATCAAAGTGAAATTACCGTCAACATGCGAAAGGACATCATAAAATCATTTTATAGTATCATGGCACTCGGTCATATATCGAAAAACCGGTTCACGAAAATTACGTGGCCCTAAACTTGGACATGCTGTTTCGTTTTTCCCTTCTTAATCCTCGTTATTGTCAAGATGTACGAAAAGCTCTAATATTTATGTGCACAAGTTGAAAAAATCGGTCATGCCCACACAAAGCTATAGTGATTAAATCGTCTCTTTCTCACCTTTTTCAGGATTTATGCTTAGTAATCACATAAGGTACACAAGATAGAATGTTGAAAACTATTTTGTACACTCCTTAAATGAAGATATATTATCTGCCTAAGAATGCGTTAATTCTAAAATAAATGCGATGGACACCGCGACCTGGTGGATTAATCGTTTCTTAATAATGCCAACGATATGCGTATCAAATAAAATGATTAGGAGATTAGAAGGCGACAAGGTATACTTGCTAGTCCTAAACTAATTATGGTGGACCTCAGGACGCGGTAGATTAGTTTTCCTTAACAGTGACGTAAAAGATAAAACATACCCAGATATCTCATTCACTTTTTTATGACAGTAAATGAAAACATGGGACGCTAAAGATTTTAATGGTGTTGGGAGTGCGATTCCTTGTTTGCTACAAAATATTTGGAAATTAAATTAATTTCACTTTAATATATAATTTTTTTTTATGTGATTTTCAAAAGCAGGCTCCGTCGCTTGAGTAGCTTTCTCTCAATTCATGTGATGTCGATATCGCTTTGTGAACTTTTAAATTAACTGGCGACGTTTCGCTCAATGCTCGATTAGAGCTCCGAAAACTCAAACGACATCTTCGATGGTTTGAAAAATTTTTTCAAAAACTCGATACTGATCTGAAAACTGCTTAACTAGTCATCGCTGCCTAAAATTGTTCATTAGCGTAGCATCGCTCGACCTTTTTTTTTGTTCTGGAAGCGATTATTCTTTTGGACGAATATTAATGAGCCCCACTCGTGAAACCGTCAATTAGTCTACTTTCAATCTGGGAACTTTTCAAGTGCGCTGGCACATCTACGTCTTTCCGTTAGGGTGAGACGACAATTTGCAGCTGGTCGGGGTGTTTCTCAACGTTGATAATGATTCGGATTCAAGGATTCCGCAGAAGTGCATTTGGTGAACAGCCAACTATTAAGTGCAACTGTATTGAAAAAGTGTGTCTAGTTTCGAGGAAGGGTTTGGACATTATTTTGGAATTAATTTTTAATCAAAAAACCCTTTTCTAGTAAATATTTCTGATCAATATTCCGATCTTTTTCAGAGCATAGAACACATTTTAAATGTTATAATATAATTATGGAGGAGAGTTGTGACAGCTCTGTCGAAATTGTTAACACATGTTGAACTTTTTCATCCACACATTTTCCCAAAATTTCGTAATATATTCTTATGATTTTAGAAATTCAAGTTTCAAAATTACTTTGTGGTTGAATTTGTTATAGTTTTTGTTTGCATAACTTGGAAAAAGTTTTTATATATAAGCGAGTAAAAGGTAGTATTTTATCCTGAAATTAAATTAACATCTGTATTCGTCGTTAATGGAAAATTAACAAATTCAACATTTACTGTTATGTCTCGTGTCGTTCCCAGATTTGCCGAACAAAACTCTTTAAGGTCAAATTAAATCAGTTTATTTTATATCATCACATGGAACATTAGATTGCTTTTCCATTTAAATGCAAATTTGATTATCAAAATAATTTTAAGTTTAAAAATTCAGAAGAAAAAAAATTGATGCAATTTCCCGGGCATAAATAACTAATTAACAAATAATTAATCGAATAATGGGGTTTTTAATTTATATTGCACACACACACACACACACACATGTACACACACAGACACACGTATAAAAATTATTTAAAAAATTACCATCAGCTGAATGACTGGAAGCCTTTCGCATACTCGTTAAACGATAAAATGGCGGCGTTTCCGTGCGTTCAATTAAGCAATTAAGTGTTTCAACCGTTTGCAATTCAGCCATTAATTCATCCAATAAACGATCAGGACAAGTGCGAGCCAAATACAAAGCGACGCGTTTAGCCTGTAAATATAAAAATTTGAAGAAAACAGAAAAATCAACAATAATTGAAAAAAACAAAAAAACAAAAAAGGGAATTGTATTCAACTTGGACCGAACAGTTTAATGATGTCATACCATGTCAGTTGCTTGCGACAAGGGATGATGATAAAAACCAACCAAACCTAAGAGAGCAAGTTTAATTTTCGCAGACGATTTTAATAGATATTGATCGTGCTTGATGGTTCAGTCTACAATCGTTTTGCGAATCTAATGTGGCCTCGGTGTAGGCAACGCGTACGATAAAGAGGACTATGACATTTAATCTTAATTATTTGTTCCAGCTCCAGCGAATTATCGCTCATACGCGTATCAAACATATTTCACGTAAAATAAAATTTGATCCGAATTGGTTTTTGGCAATCGTGACATAGGTAAATTTAAATTAGATTCATTTTCGTTGCGTTTCACGCTCTTTTCCCAATAAAATGAAAGCATGCATCGTATCTGGAGAAGACATTGCAAAGCGTGAAAACGCGCGTCTTATATGCTTGCTTTTAGACGGTAGCTCGTACCTCTTCAGTTGTGATTGCAAAGCTGGCCAAGGAACTAATTTACGCATATATACAATAATTTACAGACGATCAATAGCACTTACGAGTTTTATAAATTCAAACACTAATTATTTTTCTTAATACTGATTAAGACTGACATTATTTAATACCGGGATACCGCTCAGTCAGCATATTCAGGGGATGGTGAACATGGCTGGCAATTGTAAGGAGTGCTCGATCAATAAATATATATTACCGATTAGACATATTCCACTCAATTTGCGACCGCATCGTGTCCCCCTTTCCCCATGTTTCCCTTCCTGGTCATTCCCGCTCCGAGTAATGGGTCGTATTTAAAAAAAAAAAGAACAAAACCAAATCATTTAATAGATAGGCTTTATTACTTTGTTCAACAACAACCAATAATTTCGCTTGTCCATCGCTGAACTTAACCCAAACAATTGGTCGCTAAAGAAAAACGTCGTAATTAACTAACTTGCTGAACGTTTGAAGACAAATTTTCATAAAATATTTTATGATCATAACTATCAACTCTAAGCAAAGCTTATGCCCATCGAGTTTGCTTTGAATAGATCAAATCGGCTCCTTAAATCTGACGTTTATTTTATTAGAAAATGTTTAGAGGGGATTAAATGTCTATAGAGGGAACGTTTAAATAGCAGATGCTATGATATGATAAATAATCGAAATTCTTTAAAAAATCATTAGAATAACTAACTCATCGTTTAATAGTAAACTAATATATATTATAGGCATCTTATTTCGATCTCTCATTTTCTGTTATATGATCTAAAATATATGTAACTTTAATAATCAGTGCAAAACAATTCGTTAAATGTGTTCGAGTAAAGTCAGTTTTCCGTTGGTCTCTTATTCGATTAACATTTGTATTAGATGGTAATCGTCTATAGGTTATACATTTTGTGGATAATATATTGAAATCTATTCCCTTCATTCATTTCATAAAGGCAAACAACAAGAAGAGAATACAAAAGAAGGACAAGAAATTTAACGCGATAAAGCGTACAGTAATTTGAAGTAAGTTTTTTCGATTTTTTAATATTTGTAGAGCAACTTACATAGGGTAAGAGCTCATTCGGTGCCATGCCACTCATTATTACCAAATAACGTAGAATAACTTTTAAATTATTTGGCCAAAATTGGCATAAAGTTCCCCATAATTCTTCAATATCCCGCGGATGGGTGTCCGAAAACTGTAATTAGAAAAAAAGAAGCAGTTCGTGATGTCATTGAAATTTAAGTGAAAGGGAGAAAAAAATAAATTTAAATAAATTTACCTTCGCCGTTATGTAAAACAAATTGTTGAGTATCATTTCGGTAGCTTCGGTAGAACCAGCGCCTTCGCGACGACCCCTTGTCCCCGAATCTGGAAAATACTAAAATAACAACTGTTATTGCGCAGACAAGATTCAACTGCGCGACAAAGTAATGCGCTTACCATAATATAGGAGAGCGGGGTAGCTGGTGGTACCGTGGTGGCTACTAATTCCATATTATGCAACCAGGGTAATAAACATTGCAACAACAGCGTGCGTACATCTTCACGTGCTGTTTGAAAACGATGAGTGATTTCTGTAAGGAGAGCAATGACAAAGAGATTAACGCTGAAACTGAACGATACCTTTCATATGGATTGGTTGATTAATGATGCAAAGCTTACCCGAGAACATGGACATTGTCAATTCGGGACGTAATTGCGCTAATTGCTTCGAAAGGAAACGTTGCGAACGACAGTAGGCGCTGCTTAGCAAAACATCTAATGTTCCAACTTTATCATCTTCTATTGAAAGATATATGAAAGAAAAAAATAACAACAATAAAAATAACAACAACAACAACAACATCAACAACAACAACAACAACAATTTCAATTCAATACATAAAAGAAAAGAAAAAATAAGTTGTTTTCATAGACACGGATTTAACATGGATTGATGTTACCGTCACAGCAAGTCATTATGTAGATGAAAGCAACGGCCAGAAAGTTTAAAACTAAACCAAACAAAATTTCTATAAAAACTGAAATCGTTTACAGTAGGCTCATGTTGCACTGTCGAAGCAGGGATTAATACTAAACATTCAACCAGCGGCGATTGGTGAGAACAACAACCAAAAAAGATATGTACCTGTATGCACATATTCTTACTTAGAAGAGAAAATTCTCTTTAAATTGCAAAAATTAAGTCTCTTACATAAAATTTCGTAAAATAATTTTAACAACAAATTTTTCATGAACATGTTTCGAAATCAAGATTTATTAATTACACCCACCACTGATTGTAAGATGGGGGCATACTCATTTTGTTTTCTTCCAACATTTATGTAATACCCAAAAGGAAGCTTCAAAGACCCTATAAAGTATACACATTCTTGATCAGCGTGAAATTCGGAGTTGGTTTAGTCATATCTGTGCGTCTGTGTGACGTGTGTTGTTGATGCTCTCCTCGTCGCAAAAATAGAGATATCGCCTTCGAATTCGGTAGAAACATTGGAAATTTCTGCATGAAGGTCGGTATTGAAAATGGGTCAAATTGGTCGGGGCAGAAGCGCGCAGTAGAGCGTAAACTGAACGCAATCAATTTTTTTTTAAAAAAAATTTTTGGATTTTTGCTCGTTACTCGGAAATTATTTAAATTAGAAGGCGAAAATTTATCAAATTTACTTTAAGAAATACTGTACTCTTTAGGTAAAAAAATGGAACCAATCGCCCACGCCCACACAAAATTACGAGCAGTTAAATTTTATTTTTTCATTTTTTCGAGTTTTTAAGCTTTTTATCATAAGGCGAACAAAACAGAATGTCTACAACCATTTTGTACACTCCTTAAATGAAGACCTATTATCTGCCTAAAAATGGGTTACTTTTAAAATGAACATGGCAGACATCGCGATTACTTCTTTCTTAATAACACCAGCAATATGGGTATCAAATAAAAGAACTTGAAGAGCAGAATGCGAAAAACATAGTGGTGGATTGGTGAGATTCCGCCCCCGACGAATATAATTTTCCTAATTGTTTTTCATTGAATATAAATAAGTTCATAAAAGAAATAAAACATGATAAACATAAATTTATAGGAAAGACCGACTATTAAATATCCTCCATCATTGCGCAACGACCTTTTTAAGATACGACGTTTAACGGGTACGAGTCATAAAATTGACCCGATCGATTCAACTTTGAATAGGGTCCGCCGTTGGACTAAATTTTATCAAAATATGCCAGATTTTGTTGTACGTATATTGAATTGATGAAAAAACACTTGCGTACACATAAAGCAGATGAGTGAAAAGGAACGAAGCCTTCAATCGGCTTAGAAGATGATCGGTTTACATATAACGTTGAGTATATGTCGATTGCATATATCGGCAGAAATTTAATATATTTTGTACCGCAATTGAGGGTGTAGGGTATAGCAAGATATAAATAATATTCTGCTTGAGAGATGGATATTCTGATTAAAGAAAGAGAAGGACATAAAGAAACTATAAAAAATTATATATAATTAATTGAAAGATTTCAATATAACTAGTGGTGGTGCGGTTAATACTTCAACTTTACTTTGCCATATTCCTCTGCGAAACGATTATTAGCCCTGTTAAGATGGTCATCTTCTTCTTCTTCTCTTGCTTGGAGTCCTTGGCCAAGCCGTAAATGCTCGGCTAATAATGCACTCTCTTCGGTAACGTAATTAGCCTTTTCATTCCTTCTGGCTTTCATCAACGATTGTATAGTTGGGAAAGCAGATGATGTCTGCAGATAAATAATAACTACGCTGAGCTTGTGCTGCATTTCTGTCGTCAAATGAATGTGTTAAGGATTTGCGCATTAGGAATGGAACTAATGCATCCATAACAAGGAACAAACATATAAAAGAGCTTATCTGGCTATCAAAGCCATAAGAAGAGTACTATGAACGAACCGGATCCATTCTTACAATTAAATGTTATTGTGTTAGTGAGAGACAGATTAATCAATTATTATTAATCTGGATAAGAAATGCGATATGGAACGTAAACGAAGAATTCTCTTACGAGCGATTTGTTTTTGAAAATTGCAATTCAGTCTTACGAGTTTGCACATCACGAGCTCATTTCGAAGTTTTCATTGTCTAAAATAGCTGATATAGATATGGATGTGAAATAAGTTCCCAGAAAAATTGTCTCACATACTGATTCTAGCTGACATGTCTGTTTAAGTTTTCCCGTCTTCAAGTTAAAGATCGTAATTTTGAAGAAATTCTGATTAAATTGATTACTTTGCCATGTTTTAGAGCACGAACGAGCACGCTACTGTTCTTAGGAGCACTCACGACTTTATTTGCAAAAAATTGTTCTGGTCGTAAATAGATGAGGAAAATTGAGATAGATTGTTATGCTAGCCCCCTTCTCCCCTTCACCAGCTAATCAAAAAAAAAAAAAAAAAAAAAAAAAAAACGACGAAGCACATGATTAATATAGCGACTTGGAATTCGATGGTTAGTCAAAATATCGTGTACTTTACTTCTGTATCAATAGGTACATGTCTGCTTTGTTCATGTTTTTTTTTAGGGAGCCATCTTACTTATCTTACTCGCAAAAGGAAAATGAACGATTTTTGCAAGAAAACCAAATGAATTTTATAAAGAAACAAATTATTAATAATAACTCCTAAGAGCATGCTACTTATTTAAACTTTTGACTATTGCGTAAAGGAAGCAACCATTTATTCATCCAGCAAGCGAGCATTTCTCAATCTGGGTGTGAGAAATTGTGAAATCGATATCTTGGTTATTACGACATGAAAATGTTTACTAAGGATATTATTCAGATGAACAGACGGACCGAAGGGCATTCGAACCCAATTTTTACAATTGTAAGCATTCCATCACGCACGCACGGACAAAGTTACACCGACTTAGAAGCTTACTAGAAATTTGTTGGAAGAGGTCTTGATCTGCAACATTAGGGTAGCAGCATTTGTCCACAAATATTGGGGAGTATTTTGGATGCGTAATTGTTGCTCAACAATCGTTTGAGCGAGTCGATTGAACTATCTTCGTGAAGATGGAAAAAGTTGAGTATTTGTTCTTGAAAAGCAACAGGCCTGCATACGTTAAAGGTGCGGCTTCGACGACGTGTGCGGGAGTTTTGCACCATCGTTTAAACTGCCGAAATTTTGGGTAGCTGAATTGAAAGGTGCCCGTATCGCCTAGGGTGACAGCGAAAATTCGGCTTGACCGAAAATATCACTCAAGTTAATCAAATAGCAAAATAGCCTTTTAAGTAAGCTTCGAAGAGTTAAGAACATAGCCAAAGGATGTCTTTTGTCACACATTGTATGAAGATTTAGGCATGAGACTACTCGGTGGATATCCCGTTTGCTTGCAGTGGAACAATAATATCGAGTCACAGGTCGGCGACAACATAGGCACGTAGGCTATCGATGGATAGAAGTTCAATTAGCTGCCACACCCACCAGACCATATTCTTACCAATTTTCAAAAGGATGCTTCAAAGAAACGACTTTTGATGAAATGTGGAGGTCATTGCGAAAACTTAAGTGTATCTTGAAAGTCTTGACTAAGATTAACTAGAAAAAGCATGGAAACATTAAAGAGGACTTGAACCGATCATGTCATTCTGCAAGCCGAGACTATATTGATAAACAAAGTGCAAAGTATTTTTTTTTTTTTTTATTTAGATGAGAAAATTTTCAGACAACCTTTGTACACCTCCTGTACGATGCTGAATATTTGCGATTTTTATGGCGTAATATATGTTTTAGACGCTTTCGAGGGCAACAATTTTCAGCAATTACACAAGACACCCTCATTGCTGCACTGGCAAACCGAATGCTATCACCCTTCCGTCAGATGTTAATGACAATTGTAGTAACTTAATGAAAGCAAGTTAAGATGGACACTCGAAACGCGCTTATCTTTAAAATAAATTTCATGTTAATATTTGACAAAATATTGTAAAAGAGTTCGGTTTCTTTTAATTGGGCACACAACTGCAATCTCGTGTGATGACGAGATGACTTTTTTTCTTATCGCGAACAGGCAATATTAGTATAACTTTGAACCTAAGTTTGTCCTCATCCTCCTCATCAGTTACAATTGCAATAAAAATGCATTAATTATTTTAATAATAAAATATTCTATTGTTTAATATAACAACTTATTGCTGGTAGCAACAGCATCGAACTACTAGTCATTTTATTAAATAACAACAAAAAAAAAGACCATCAACAAAATGTACACATCGCCGCTGTTCGCGTAAGTTTAGCATAATTATGTTGTTTTTTTTAATTTTTTTAAAAGTTTTATGAATGAATATTTTTAAAAGATTACAACGCATACTCGCAGAGAGACGTGGCAATGATTTAAGAGAATCTACTGATAATATGCTTGTAAGACTACTTTTTATGAAAGGAGACTCAACAGTTTGCTTGGCTTTAAAAGTAAAGGAAAGCGATTCATAATTTTCAGTTCTTGGCGCGCATTACGAATGAAACGTTGCTTAAGAGGAACAACAAATCGAATGAGACAGAACGAAACGACACAAAACTGAAAGAATAATAAACAAATTTATTAAACTGCATTTCTTTCGTGACGTTATAATTAAAATATAACAAAAAAAAAAATTATATTATATATAAATCATATTATATATTAAGAAAATAAAATTTAAAAAAATTCAAGTGATATTTAATTTTCAACCATTTGTAGAGTAATATATATAGATTATATATATATATATATATATATATATATATATGTATATATATAAAATCTAAAATTTAAAAATTTTATTGAATTAATTTTTTTTTTTTTTTTTTTATTAACAACTATTTAAGAAATTGCAACAAAATTCGTTCAACTAATAATCACTTAAACAGTGCCAGACACGGTTTGCATTGAAACCACAATCTTCAGCACTAATCTAACAAAGAGAGCGCAATCAATCAAGCATTAAAATGCAATGCATGCATGTATTTGCTAAAATTTGCCTAAAATTTGCCTAAAATGAATTATTAAAGCAAATTAAGTTTTTGATGCCATTTTATATGCGGTCGATCATCCTAGGAGTAGCGTTGCTTAGTGTTGATATTGTTTCAAGTAAAAAAAAAAAAAAACAAACAAGCATACACACACGCACAATATTTAACTGCCCAATATGCTTTATTTTCTCGAAGGAATGCACAATGAAAGTAATTCTGTTATTCTCTTAAAACTAATCAATGTAAACATTTTCCAATTCATCTTATTTTTCATTTTTATTCTTCTCCTTTAGAGCGTAAAACATTTAATTTAACATATTATATGAAAACTATTATTTTTATGGTGCGCCTAAAAGTAAGCAATATTGACTTCTATTCTAAGTCTATGTTCCTTTTCAAGTTGAAAAAAAAAAAAAAAAAAAAAAAAAAAACTCCTCTCGACATTGGTTCCCTTTATTTTATCCTCCATCCCTCTATTTTATAAATCGTGCCACTTGTACTACCTTTTTTCATAAGACCATTTTAAACGATTTAAGTGCGACCGTCTATCGATCTCATATCGAAATCTTTTACATTTGTTAACAAAGGACTCATGGATCATTTGTCCATTTTGTTGCCTATTATCGTTCAGCTTGTTTTTCTATTGCCCAAGTCCGCAAAACCAGTTAAGATGAAATGGTGAAAATTGAAATTGACGTACATTGATTTGATGTTCGAAAAGGAACGAGTCCCAGTCCCAAAACATAACCGTTATATTAGCAAGTATAAGAAAGCTAATCAAAAATTTCCATACATTTTCATAAACAATTTCTAATCCTTCGGGAGGCGAAATTCTTCTTAATTGTTTAACTCTGAGGTAGGAAGTCATGTCTCGTTTCTATCTCTCTCTCTCTCTCTCTCTCTCTCTCTCTCTCTCTCTCTCTCTCTCTCTCTCTCTCGTTCTCTCGAATCCCTAGCATCAACTGAATGAATAAAAAAATAAAATTTGATGCACAATTTGGCCAAAACTTATTGTCTTAGGGCCACGTTTTTTTTTTTTTTTGGAGAAGATTGGTGAACTAGGGGCTTGAGGGGCTTGTTTTACACATTTTGAAAAGTGGAGTAACATTATTTAATTGATCTTGCGGTTCAAGTCGAATCCCATTTGTTTTAGAGTGAGTTCCCCTGCTTCAAACTTTCTTCCGATTCGATAAACAGAGCGGCGTGATGGTGCATTATTTTTATTGAAAATTCCCCTTAAGTTTTGATGAGTGCTTATCGGGTGTCCGAGTATGTTTCTACCGATTTCGCAGTAAAACTAAATGTTTTTAGTTAGAAAAAAAAAAAATAGCCTAAGATTCATATGTATATTTGGATCCATATCTGCATGTATCTGCATAGATGAACATATATACATAGATTTATATATGCGATCCTGCGCGTTTTAACGACAAAGAACAGGCGTACATATATTTATAGTAAACACAATATAAAGTATGTGTATGTATAAATTATATATTTCCAAAATGGACAAGAGCCTGCTCGAGTTATGCTTCTGCAAATAAATTGATTTGAAAACGAAATGCGGGCGTGGCTCATTTGCAAACACTTTTTCAATAAGCACAACTTATTAGTTATAGTTTGCAATCATATCCAAACATTTCCGTGGTCTATCTATAAAGTTCAAGGAAAATAAATAGGCGCGATCCGCTTGAAAATGCATCCGTAGCATATGAAAACCTATAGGGAAATTTAAAAGATATATTCATTTTTCTTTTTTTAGGACCGTTTAATAACTCAAGGCAGAATGTTCTCAATCGAGCCACGGCCACGCCCATTTTTTGCAAAACATTTTGAAATAGCTTCCGAAAAGTTTTCTCTGAAGAGTAACTATGGGCACCATCTTGCCAATTCTCGCTAGTTATCGACGAGTTCATGATACGATTTGTTTTTAACGCAGACCGGCGATAATAGAGAGAGAAAAGCTTCACTCGATTTGACGTTCAAAACACGCCATTGCAGTAAATAAACAGACTTGCAAAAAAATATTGAAAAAGTTTTGAAGCATAACAAACTATCTAAAGTGAATATCAATTTCAAACATATCGTATATATCTGCCAAAACAATATATCTCGTAACAAAAAAAAGAAATTTTCCCAAGTGAGGATAAAAGTGGAAAAAAAACTGGTTCCAACTGCTTTGACGTGACGTATATGCATATGAAAACTTGAGGCTCGTAATATTTTAATGTGTACCAAACTCGATTTTTTCTAAACGGCCTACATTTTTATGTGTAGTTGGGACAAAATTTATTTTTCATTGTATAGTTCACTTAAATGAAAATTTATGAATTTAAAATTTTTTGCACGACAGTGTAAAAACATCACTTTTTCACTATTCGCTATTTGGTGTATTATGCAATTTGAGTTATTTTCTTTTATATTATCTTGTAAAGATCTCATTCTGTGAGTGCAGTGTTTCTTTGATATAACACTATAAAGTCGATTGCATTCTTTAAGACCCATATTAAGAGAATTGTTAGGAAGAAGATAATCCGCCCCTCCCATCAGCCGTAGCTATGCGCCACGAGAGATAAGCATTCCTTATTCTTTGCCTGCTTGAAAGTTTTTATGGAGATTTCTAAGTTGTCGGTGAAAATTTCAATTGTCCCTTAATGCATAGTAAAGATATTAATTATTTGGGATCATATAAATAGATTTACATGAATTTAAGTTTTATAACTTTTTTTTTTTACCTTTACCGTAGTGCTACGATGCATATGTTTTACGAAAATATAATAAATAAATTAACACAAAATGAAGATTTATTTAATTGTTTGCGTTTTCTAAGAAACATCAACAAACATCGTTATCTGTCTATGAAAACAAATTACAGTTAACCGAGGCAATGAATAATAAGGAGAGAAACACATCTGAAGAGAACTTAAAAAAGATTAAATTAAATTTCATCATAAATTTCAAACTTTCTATCTATCATGTTAAGCTTATTTTGAATATAAAATTTAAGGTACCCGCAAGGTACGGTGTTGCTATACTTTAGAGTGCATTTAAATTTACTCTCATTGAGATCTCTTTTTGTACGAAACACGCACATTAAGAATATTGCAAAGAAAAATTGTAGGCAGAAAAAAACTTTTTACTCGTAAGTTTTAAATAACTATGTGAACGATAGGATAAATCTAATGAAAACTTGCTTGTGATGAAATGTTAATTAAGTTCATTTCACTTTCAGTGAAAATCATCGTAATTAACGTCAATTTCAATCAACTACACACATACATTTAAACAATGAACTTTTAGTTTTCACTTTCGAAACCTGTCAGGCGTTAAATTTCCATAAATTTTAAAATCTCATTTAAATTATTTATGAATGGTTGTGCATTTATTGCCACGCGACACACTTTATAATAAATCATTGCATACTTTTAAGTGCAATGCACAAAAGTGTTATGTTATTCAGTTCATTTTTTACGTACTTAAATTATTTAATTTCAGTTTGCGGCTTTCAGGTTTAAGCAAAAGTGCAATTATTTTCAATTCTTTCATTTAAACTTCAAGTGCGTTTTCTTTCAAATTAAGTTTTAGGCGTACTATGAGATAACTTTTTATTGCCTAACTCGTAATTAAATAAAGAAAAAGATTCTATTTTGAACGAACCCCACTAGCGCATCCGCATCAGAATTTCTGAATGCTGAATACATGGAGTTGATTAATAATTTGCTGAGCTTTTGTATATCAAAACAGGAAATCTATTTATCCCTTGTGAAAAACGTCTTTATCCACATAGTCACATATGTGCCGCATGTTGTTTAATATTTTTCTATCATTTTTCCGGCAGCACACAAATCCAATTGCTATAAAGTTGCATGCGCTGTCCTTAGGTGCAGATAACACGCGTATGTACGTGTATTAAGAAAATTCCACTAAATCGGAAACAAATGATAATTTACCATTGTTCGTGTGTCATCCGGCGCATGGCTGGAGCCCACCTTAAATTCCTAGAGCCATCTACATCTATTTACTTTTTTTCAAGGATTTTATTGGAAAAATACGTTTCGTCAGTATGGCGACAACAATTGATTTCCATTTTTTTGTGATGGAGACAATGTAGAGTGTAGAGTGTCTAACGCTCAACTTTGCTTTGACATGGTTTCATTTATATTTCCTCTGAAAAATTCAAGCAAATTCAAAAATATGTTATTTTTGACCAAGCACTTTTATGAAATCCCTTCCCGAGAATCTATGAAAATTAAATTTGAAAAAAGTTTCGTTTGGAAGTTCACCTCTTCCAAGAAGTGATAGCAATTTAACCGTTCCCCAATTTCTTATAAATAATTTCAACGAAGACTTTTATTAGATTTGCGCATAAAATTTGAAATCAATTTAATCATATCCGTCCGCCTACCCGCCACTTTGTCCCGTTTGCCTCTTCGCCGTCGCCTATTGTTGGGAGAAATGGCGATCGGAAAAACGAAGATGAACAGTCTAAACCTGTTATATAATATATCAAAAATATCATCTGCTCACCGCAACACCTAGAATAGAAGAAAAACTATTGGTTACGATCAAGGGAAGATCAACATTGATTTACGTCTTGACATCAAGTTGTCATAGGATATAAATATTTATCAGGATCGTCGACAGCTTCATTAGGTTGTTTCTACCACTTGATTGGAATAGATTTTAATTATTCTGAGTAGAAGATATAGGACAAAAAGTCTAACGTCATATTAACGTAACACAAATAATTAAAATTGTGGACTGGATGTTGCAAAACTAATCACCTATAGCAACCCGAGTGGCTGACGAAATGCAATTTAATGCGAAAATAAAGCTTAGACGTTCACCTTAAAAAAAAAAAAACAATATTTCTATCGACTGCATTTATTCAGTTCCTACACGCGACTAGAAAACCCAATCAGCGTGCCGTTGACCTCCAGTCTCCTTTTTCGTTCGCAGACGTTATCGTAGATAACCTCTTTTGCAGTGCAAGGTATCTCACCACTTTATTTGCAAGAGAAGAGCTAGAAGGAAGGGAATAAAAGCAAGCGATACGCATTGAGAGAAAAGGCGATTCGTCACTGCTCGTTTTGGAATAGTTCCATTTTCATAAGATTAAAAATTGATAGCAAATAAGGCAATGTCGTCGTAAAAAGTATATATTAACTTATTTAATCCAAATGGAACAGTCCCGTCTTCGCTCTTTTACAGCTCACAAAAGAGACCGACAATCTCTCCACAACCTCTAAAGTTGCACTTTCGTTCGTAACTTCCAGAAATTTAACCTAAAGATCCCAAAAAATCTATAAATATACTCTTGATCATAGTTTAATCTAATGATTTGCTCGTCTTCCCTTATATTGCCACAATCACAGACATTGAGATAAAAAACTTTAAGTTTAAGAGATTTGAAAATGGACACTAATCGCAATAAGCGACAAAATGCAAAGTTTGCTTTAATATTCTAAATAAATATTTACAAAAACCGTATATACGGTTTAAACAAAAATGGCTGTGAGCCGATAGCAAAAACGATCAAAATAACCGCCACATGCTAGCTATATGAGATAGTGATCGGTAAAAGCTAAAAGTCTACACTATATGGTACTATAGCGTATATTTGTTTAATAAATATATGTGGTGTTATATTTTAATATGAATTATTTTTACTGACGCAACAAATCGTCTTTTGAACTCCCCTCTTCGACAATCACAACACAACTAATCTTGTCTTAGGCAAATAAATCCTGCACTTACAAACAATTGGAAACGACTTCACTTATGCCAGAGTTTTTTCTGTCATTTTTGTTAATCCTTCTACCAGCTTCTCTTCGCGGTAATTTCTGTTAATCTCTTTGCTAATTACTAATTCGCATCAGGCGGCATTGTATCGTGACAAGAAAAGCCAAAGCCTGCAAATCCTTCTTACCTTCAGCACATTTTAAAAAACTCCCTTTCCTATAGAAGTGTAAGCACTTTTCATGCAGATATATTTAATCTGACAACGATGCTAAGAACAAATTCAAGATGAAATGTTTTTGCTGTTCGAGAAAGACTTGGAGTTCGCACACTCAACTTCAACGTATTGATAGATGATAATGAGTCGATGTAATTATGCATTTCACATATTTCGGGGTTTTCGCGTTTAACATCCAATACAATCATCTGTGCGCACTTAAACTAATTTTATTTGTAATTTCAGAAATGTCAGAGATTTTAGAAAATAATATTCAAGTGTCACGAACAGTGTAGAACAAATAGTATGCACTCACTTTTTAGTAAGCAGATATGATACGGTGCGAAAATTATCCAATGTTTATTTAATACATTAATGAAACAAAACTGTAGCATGCTTTTGAGGGCAATTAAAGCTTATTAGCCTGCTCTTGCTCGATTAACATAATACCAGCTTTTAACTTTATGTAGATTAACAAGATATTATTTTCACATAAAATGTTATGAAATTGCAGAATTACATGGAAACTGCGTTAAACTAACAAGAGATGGATTGAGTAGTACAACGAATTGTTCATGTGAACATTCCATTTCATTTATTTTTGGCAGAAATGTACAATAGCCAAGTAATGTTACAGAGATCAGACTCAGTTATTTATAATTTTCAACAACTGCTTATCGTACAGTTTACGATTATTTGATTTGATTTGATTTTGGCTCTGCATTAAAATATCAAATAAAAAAATTACATGAATTTCTGAATGCTTTTTAATAATATTTCTTAATAAGTAAGTAAATTTAATGGATTTATTGAAAATAAAAAAACCTGTTGTTAGCCCGTTTCCATCGACAATAGGGACACATGAGTGGAATAGCAAATGACTGAAGATTTCAAAAGAATGAGCCGTACTCTCGCGTGCCCTCTTTCAAATTAGTCACAATTTAAGTATAATAAGCAATAATGCTGTTCGCTTTCAATTAAATAACTCACAATACTTCACATTGTACAAATCAAATGTGAAAATTTAATAACAATTACGAATTTTAATCGCAAAAAATGCAATGAACTTTTGAAAGAGCCGTGTATATGGAAAAGGGTCCGAAAGATAGACAAATGCGGTCAAAATTTATATATATATTCGGACCAAATTTCATTATATTATATCCGTATTAACAATTAGATACTTTCAACTTATTTTTTGCGAGCACATGTTTATGGGGGGATGGATGGACTTCTTCCATCCAATCCAAATTTTCAATATTCATACATCACATCATCTTAAAAATTGGCAATTCTCTACTCATATTCGTGAACTCATTTAGAGTACGGAGTTAAGTTGAGTCGTCCCCGACGTCGAGATATGTCGATGTGCGGAATTTCACTTAAGGCAAACACACATAAAAATACATGAGCAGACATCAGCACATCGCGAGCATACTTTAAACCGTAATGAAATTTCGTACAGATGATGGACGAAATCTTCGTTACAGCAGTTAAGCGAATAAGAGAAAAAATCTATAATTTTTACATTTCTAGGAAAAGATTAACGCTTACGTTTACTTCTCTAAGCAAAATTTTGAACATGCAAATCTCTCTTCCGAGAAAGAAAGAAGCAGACAGACAGCCAAGCATACATACATATGCGCAATAAAAACAATAGAAAATATATACAATTTGTCTCCGATGTCTACTATGTGCTATGTGCTATAAGCATTTACGAGATTTAATTAATATCTCTAAGGGTCGATTGGAAAAACCTAAAGTTCATTTACACGAATACACGACGAATAGATTTTGCGTAGATCTCGTCTCACCAACACCGTTGACAGTGTACGATGGCCGTTTCGAATTGCTTTATTGAGCAGGAGTCCGGCTACTACATACAGGTCTAGGGGAGTGATCCAATGCAACGGAGAGACGATGAGTCGCGTACTAGTTACTGTGGTTATCCAAATGTAGACACGAAACTTTTAGAAATACCCACCACGAAGTAACGGGAAAATTGTTATAAATTTCATAATTATTTCGTATCTCGGTTGCTGAGAGAAGACTATCGATTGCATTCGACTCTTTTGTATTAATTGTATTAAATCGCCGCCCACCAAAACTACAAATATAATCGAACGTGTGTTGCAGAGTTCTTCAAGAATCCTTTGTGGAATACGAAAAAAAAAAAAACAAAAACAAAATCCTCAAACAAAGTCCTCAATATGAAAAATTTAATCTGTGTATAAAGTAAATGAATTTAAAATAGTCATCACGTGTATCGTTGTTTGTGCACGAGACCTTGCAAATTGAAAATTATGAGTTTATTCATATTAATAATGAACAAAATATCGCTTCGTATCATTAACAACGTTTACGATGATTATCTTGAGCAGCGGACAAATACAAAATGCTGAACACAATGATCGACAATAATTCGAGTGGTGTTAATAGCAATAACAATAATAACAATGGCACAAACGCAACGATCACAATCGCCGGCGGCGGTTCGGAAGAAACAAGCGACGTTTGGCGTATATTTGAACTCGTTAGTCAGATACTTAATTGCGTTTATGTACCAATTATCGTTTGCATGGGCTCGTTAGGCAACATTTTGTCTGTGTTCGTTTTTGCCAAGACAAAGTTATGTAAACTCTCATCCAGCTATTATTTAGCTGCTTTAGCCATAAGTGACACTTGCTTCCTGTTCGGTTTATTTATTCAATGGCTCAACTTTTTCGATATCAATATTTATAATCGGGATTATTTTTGTCAATTTTTCACATTCTTCAGCTATTTAGCCAGTTTTTGTTCGTCGTGGTTTGTTGTTGCGTTCACCGTGGAACGCTTCATAGCTGTTATGTATCCATTAAAACGTCAGACAATGTGCACGGTGAGGAGAGCAAAAATAGTATTGAGCGGCATTAGCGTATTAGGTGTTTTGCATTGCATACCATTTTGGATATCGTCGCAACCGGTTTTCTTGGACGAACGTCAGACAACAATATGTGATATAAAGAATGAATATAAGGTAAGCGACAAATGACAAATAATCAAAAACTGCAATAAACTGCATAATAGTTTTATTTTTACAGCTTTAATAAAATATAATCTTGATGATCTTTAATACTTATTGCGTGAAAAAATTAAATTCATCGTCCGATCGTCTGATCTGACCAAGCGGATTTTCTCAATAGAATATTTGTCTGATAAATTCATTAAAAAATTCTGTTAAAGTCTATAACGAGTGGAGGAAGACTTCATTAGATTTCTAAAAAAACGGAACAATTTTTATTTTGTTCATGTTGCCCCTGGCTGTAGATGTCATAGACAGTACATTTTGTGTAAATGTTTAACTGAAAAGACAAAATCAAACGAAATCGTTTATTCATATGATACGATGATGACCTAAGGCAACAAGACATATCGTTATGGGAAATATAAACTCACAAGTTTATTTACTAGGAAATCTTCTAATGGTAACTTGTTGTACATTAATATTTATGCCAATATCATACAGATAGAAAGCCATTGACTAAAGTTGCAAGACCTACGTAATACACATTTACTTATTGTCGTTCTTTGGTAATGTTTTCACTTGACTAATACTATATAGGAGCTATTTATGCTTGCAGTGCACGCATATGTGCCGAAGAGTACAAATCACGTTTGTGCAAACAATTTCATGGGATTTAATGAGTCTTGACATCAATTTAAAAAAAGATCTGCTGACTATGAGTTGATTTTTTGCATATAGTTACGCACTTATGTCATTAATTAACTAAATAACTCACATATTTTCAAAGTTTTAAATATACATAATTCCTTTTTTATACGAACTTTATTTACGCGAAATTTCATTTAATACGAGTTAAAAAGAAAAACAAGTTCTCTTTTTACGCGAATTATAATTTATTTCTTATAATACATTTACTGAATTAAAAGGTGCAAGCACGCAATAAATTCTTAAGTGAATTCTAATACGAATTTTTTAATATTATTTATTGTACTTTTCCGTTGCTACTATTATTTTTCCATTTAGCCAATACCTTTTTTTGCACGAATTTTTAAGAAAGTGTGTATCGTGTAAAAAGAGAATTACGTGTTAATGTTCAGTCGACTTTCTAACTTTAATAATTTCCGAGTAACGAGCAATAATCCAAAAAATTTTGTTTAAAAAAAATGGGGTTGCGTTCAGTTTACGCTCCGCTACACGCTTCTGCTCTAACCAATTTGACTCATTTTCAATACCAACCTACACTTTCACACAACTTCCAATGTTTCTACCAAATTCGAAGTCGATATCTTCATTTGTGCGACCACGAGAGTGCCAGCAACACACGTCGCACAGACGGACAGACATGGCTAAATCAACTCCGAATTTCGCACTGATCAAGAATGTATGTATATACTTTATGGAGTCTCTGAAGCTTCCATTTGAGTGTTACATACATTATGGAAAAAAACAAAATAACTATACCCTCATCTTACAGTGGTGGGTATAAAAATAATCGCAAAGCCAACAAGTTTTTTACAATACATTTACTGAACTCATCAGCTCCCCATGTTCAACGTGATCAACAAAGTAAATTAAATGAATAACGCATAATATAAACACGTGATAAAAGATTTCTACAGTGGCCGAAGTGAAATAAAAACGGAGTACAAAACAGTATGTGTGGACCACGGTCCACCATTAAGTACTCTACATCATCCAATAGTTATTCATACAAGGAAAAAAAATGATTCGTTCCGAAATACTTTCATTCGTCCGAGGACCAAGACACGCCCGCGTACCATATTGCATCAACGAAGAAGGACAAGATAAGACGGACAGAGAGAGACGCAAAAAGACAAGCTTAAATCGATTCAAAAGCTGACTCTGATTCGGAAAGTGATTGTGAATTGATCGGTATAATAAAAGATGGGTCTGTCTCAACTCTCTCTGGCCGTGTTGTATGCATCCGCACAAACTTAATTTAACTCTGCATCACACGTGATGCAAGGCATAATAAGTGCACTTATACCCTTATATGTTACGGATACCGTTAAGTAAATTAATATTTGAAAAGAAATTTTCCCGTTGTCCTTCTACGCAGATCTCACTGAAAAAAAGATAGATTATATAAATGAATGTTCGGCGTTTACATTGCGGGTGATTTCAATGTTCAGTTTCAGTGACTTTAATTGCAAACACAGGTATTCGAAAGCATTAAGTAATCACTTTTGACGACTTCTTAATGAATATATGATTATTTTTTTTTTTATATGCAAAAGGCGAAGCAAAAAATGCAAAACAAAACAAATATTGAAAGATTTTTTGTTAGTGAATGGTGTCTAATATCATTTATTGGGCGATACTAATCAGATTACATAATAGCGGGGCGTATTTGAAAGATAAATAGTTCAGTCTACTATCTGAATAACCATAACTTTGTATCGTATCACAAACACTACTAATACAATTAAATACTTCTCCTCTTGAACGGAGTGAAACAAATTAAAATCTTATAGTCGGGCAAGGGCGGACAAGAGTGATTATTAAATAAAAGTAAACTGCTTGCTATTTCTTTTTCTACTACTATTACTTTTATCCTACTTTTTTAAAATATGAATTTACATGGAGAGTGAACGTGAAATGGCTCCCATCCTATCTATTTTATTAGGATTCATCTTTAATCTTATCAAAATATCTATAAAATCGATATAACGATGTATGGATTGGAAGTCGCGCTGGTTGTTATGTACATTTCGTATTTTAAGCCATTTAGATTATGACAACAATGAAAATATGCAATACCAGGCCAGGTGAGAGTCTAACAGTGAAACAAGAAGAGTTTGCGAGCAGATAGGTTTGTTCTTCGAGATATTATCGTTTACGCTCAATGTAGTTGTTTTTTTTTTTTTTTTTTCTTGAGGACTTCATTCACTTCATTTAGTCCAACCCGTCTGGGAGGATATCGAACCTTGAATTACTTTTGCTGTTATCAAAGGCATCTACACGATGAGCGTATCGAATACACTATAATTCGCATTTATTTATGGCACTTGAAAAAATAGAGCAAGAAAAATATTAATTAAGAAAAGTAATTTCTCCGCATTCAGTAGTTACCCGTAACCAAATAAAACTTTGATATCTTAAGGAGAGTTAGGAAAGAAAAACTCGATTCGTTTAAAAATTATTTTTGAAAGAGGTTGTTCTCTAACAAAAATCAACTCTCTTTAGTAAATTATAAAATTTTCTTTTTATTAAATTCTGTCAAAGTCCAATTAAATTTTGCAAATGTTAAACAAAAAAAAAAATAAAATAATAAATAATGATGTATAGGCATTTGCACAGATAAATTTAAAATAATTCAATTCAATTATTTATTTATTTATTTATTTATTTATTTTTTTTTTTGTTTACATTATTTTCATTTCAAAGTGTAGATATCCTTATTGAAGAAACTTACCCTGACGAACGAAGGCCATACACTATGCACAACTCGTATGCAATAAATTCTATCTAAGGTTTAAAAATTCCCATAAATAACAAAAGCCTAACGGACAATATTTTATTCGAACACGCTTCCGATTTGTAATATCTTGCAAACTCAAGTGAATAAGAAAATTATATTTAATTGGAGACGAGATTTTTTATAGTCATCATGGTTATCCCAAAAAAGGACGCATCTCATTTTCAAGTCTCTTTTGCCGAAATTGGATCAATTTTGGGGCTGGAAGAATGTTTACCGCAGACACTGTATACACGCATAGACGGCTATGCTTAAATCGAATCGGTCCCTGAATGCTTCCCTCTGATTGTATTGCAAACGTTTTGACAAAACGAATACACGCCTGGCATGAAACTGCATCATGCCTCTATTATTGGATAACTCTTTCCCACTCTTCATGAATATTCATTACTATTAAAATAATTTATTCATAGTAGAAAAGAAAACAAATGTTAAATTTTGTTAACTTTGTTAAGTATACGATACATAATTTTGTTTACAACATAATTAAGCATTCATTTATCTTCATTTGTCAATGAAGCATCTCTTTGCACACATAATATGCGATAAGTACCAACATTAGGTCATTGATTACAGAACACGTTAGAGTATAGCAAGCTGGTGATGCGTATTAAATGATTCGGCCAAAGCTGTATATAATCATTTTTTCTCTTTTTGTTGGCCTCATTGTTATAATAAAATATTCATTCATTGTTGTACTGCAATGTTCCGAAACTGATACGAGGAAAATGATTCCATATCAATATATTTACTTTGCACGGATTTTACATACAACAACACTTTGTATTGCTAGTTCTTTTTTACAATTTTCATTATTAATTATTTCAAAGTTTATGTTTGCGTTCGTAAAATGCATTGTTTCCAGCCGCTATTTTCCGGCAATGGCAAAATTTTCTTCTAACTAAGTTAGCGACATTACGGTGGCTTGGCAGGATCTTAATCGATATTGTCCACGTCGTAACTTAAGTAAAAAGTGTTGAGACAAATATTCTCTCACATGTATAGTGAAAATCGAGTACAGGGCAAAAAGAAATTGGCTACTAAACCCATTTTTTTTAAATTCAAATATGATAATAGAAACAAGTAAGAAAATTTAATCGGTCGGGACCGAATCTTTTATACCCATCACCGTTTACCCCAAAAAACGACAAACGAAGTAAAAGAACAAAATTCTCATGCTCTAGAATATGGAGTGGACGCATTGATGATTTCTTCTTTTTTCAAAATAAAAGTTTTTGTCGTAGAGGCATGTGGGCGTTGTAGGCGTGTCCTTTGAAAAGTTGAGATTAATTCCAAATTCTTTTGCAAATTTGTAAAGGATGTCTTCATTTTAGCTAACCGGAGAATGTCTATCGCACACACTACAAAGTTGCGCAAAGAGACAGATGGACAGATCAACAAGCGGATATGTTTAGGTGCATTCAAGGATTGTAACTGGCGAAGAATTTGCACACTTTATGCGATTTTTGCATCTTGCTTCTGTGCGTTATAAAGGTATTGAAAAAAGAATTAACTTTTGATACACTATAATATTGGATAGGCATGGTCAATTTTTTTGCCATTTTGTACACAAAGGCTGCAGCCTCGCCTAAGAATATGGGTTCAAATTTTTGCACAATTATTTTTTTTATAGTTTATGAGTAATGAGCAAGAAAGATATATCATTCCCTTTAAAAACCGAAGTGTTCTCAGTTTACATGGTGCTATGGGCGTGTCCTTCGATCGATTTGGTCCATTTTCAATACCAACCTGCGTGCAAGAACTTCCACTATTTCCGTCAAATTTGAAGTCGATAGCTCCATTTTTGCGACCAGGCGAATATTTGCAAGAGACATAACACAGGCGGACAGCCGGAAATGCTTAAATCGATTCAGAATTTGATGCCGATCATCAATATATATACTTTATGGGGTCTCTGAAGCTTCCTTCCGGGCGTTGCAAACGTTTTGACAAAATGAATATACCCCTCATCCCTCGGTGATGGGTATAAAAACAATTGTTGTTATCACTTTTTATGTAATGCAAGGTAATAGTTAATAGTGCATTGAGAATATTATATAATCCTGATTATTGTGACTGATTAATATTAAATTTCAAATCCACCTCAATTACAGAGGTGGTACGTTATTTACAAAAACTTTACTTGATTTTTTCACATATATAGCTGAAAAATTCATACCAGCTCGGTGACGTGTACATTTATCGGCAAACAACATTACACTTTCTAATTTGATCAATAGAATTGAACTAAGAGTGTACAAACAACGTTTTAACTCCCTGCGTTTATTGTAGTGAAACCCCTAAGACCAGCAGGTTAGGCCATGTTACTGAGGTTACAGTTACCGAAATAGCAACTATGCAGATCTATTATCAGCAGAGTTGCTAATGATGTGGATTTAGGAAAATGGTTTGTGTAAGAAATTTGAGGAACTAAGGTATTTTCAAGATTTACATAAGCAATACATTTATGATGACTCAGTTTACGTTTTCCATGCACGGGGATTTATCTGACTTCTCACTGTCTTTGGAAGCCACGAAAGCAATAACTTTTAGTAACATTGAAGGATTAAAGATTTAAAAGACAACCAGCTCAAAGGCCACAATGTCTTCCCCCTCTTCCCCTTCTGAAAGGTAGCATGGAGCAGGAAAAGAAACGCGAGTGAAGACATAAGACATACTCCACCATATCATAACATATACGTGTACTCTTTTCTACAGCTCGATACGATAAACTAAGCGGTTGACCTATTTGCCAAGCATAGCTTGCTTCCGTTTTGAAAAGAAAAAGGAAAAGAAAAGAAGACCTTCTAGCAACCGTGACAATCTCGAATCGTACGAATAGAATAACAAGTTATGAACGCTTCCAGGCACGGGCAACCGCCAGCCTGTTTAACAATAGCTAATCCCAGGTCGCCACCGCGTCCTCTTTCCTTAATGTTTTTCTCCTTGGCCCTCACCGCCTTTATACACGTATAGGAATAGGCGACCACTTGTAGGAAGAGAAGCTTTCATATAATACATTCGAAAAAGCGTAACTCGATCAGGCACTCGTATAATTAAAGGAAAAAATTCCGAAAGAAATATAAAGCCATAAAAATAATTCTAAAAGCGAAAAAAAAATAAATAAAAGAATGATTAATTAATTAATGATTAACCTTTGTTTGATGCGGATGACAAAGAAAATAAGTGAAATTAAACAATAAACGTTTAAAACTTTATTGTTATTATTATTATCGTTATTTTTACACTCACCACCAAACGATAAGGGGTATATTAATTTTGTCAAAACGTTTGCAACGCCGAGAAGCAAGCATCACAGACCTGACAAAGTATATATATTCTTGATCAGCATCAAATTCTACATCGATTTAAAATGACCGTCTGTCCATCTGTCCGCCTTTGTAAGGTTTATTGCAAAAATGAAGCTGTCGACTTTAAATTTAGCAGAAGCATTTGAAGTTCTTTCACGCAGGTTGGTACTGTAAATGGGTCCAAGGACACGCCCACACTACCACGCAAACTAAGAACATCCCTGTTTTTCAAATGGAACGAAAAAATGATTTTTTGCTCATTACTCACAAACTATAGCAGATAAATGTACAACAATTTGAAAGCACATTCTATGGGCGATGCTGTAGCATTTGCATACAAAAATGGAAAAACTTGACCACGCCTACCCAATATTATGGTTTATCAAAATTGAATAATTTTTTCAATACCTTTATAACGCGCGGAAACAAGCTTCAAGAACCCCTTAAAGTATACAAATTCTTGGCCGCCTGTCCGCTTGTTAGTCTGTCCATCTGTCTGTTTGCGTAACTTTATAGTATACGTAGCAAACATTTTCCCGTTAGCGAAAATGAAGATAACACCTACAAATTTGCAAAAGAATTTGGAATTAACCCAAACTTTTCAAAGGACACGCATTTTTTTTTCAAAAATAGAAGAAATCAAATGAGAATTTTGCCCTTTCACTATTTTGTCTTTGTTTGGAGTAAATGGTGGGGGGTATAAAAGATTCGGTCACGATCGAGTTTAATTTTCTTACTTATTCTTGTTTTTATTTCTTCTTCTTTCATTGTTTTAATGAATACAAAACTGGATAGAATCACAACACAAATTTTAAATAAATGTTTTGGATTTTCTTTTCAGGGTTATATACTGTTGCTTAATTATTGGGATACTATCGTTGTATACGCAGTGCCATTCGTCGTGATTGCGATTTTGAACGTATTCACCGGTTGGACCGTATGCAAATTCGCACATGTCAGAAGAACTCTAACAATGTCACGAAAGTAAATTGTGTTTTGTTTTTCTTTTTCTTTAATTTCACGACATAAACCAACAAAAGGAGATTTTTTTCAATCGCATCTCTTTCAAGCTTTAAAATATAAATCAATGATATAAGAGTATAGTGTTTATTAGTGTAAATCCGATATTAGTGGGGTTGTGTGCAGGATTCAACGTTCAGGACGACTTGAATTAGGGAATCATTTTCTGAATCATTGTCCGAAATTTTCAAAATGTTTCGCTTCGAAATTTACTCGTCTGATATCTAAATGAAACCCTTTACTTCGTGCCACTCTTATAACCGCTCTTCATGTAGCTCTAGGCTTTTTTGATCAAGTCGTTGCAAAGTTATGTGTGAAGTATATAATGATTGGCTTGATTTGACTATGACCGTTGGTTAGAATTGTTAATATTTTGAAAAATACTTCTGCTCTGATGCGTCAAATTGGAACTGTTTTATATATCACGTGAAACTTTCGTATCGTTTTTTCGAGCAAAAATTTCAACAAATTTTTCTTTTATTTCAAATCAAATTTAATAAACCCAACACAACCTCTTCTGATATATAGAAAGTTTTGTGATATTTTTTATCGACAATTTATGCGGGTCGTTATGTATTTATTACCTTAGCAGTCTCAATGCGTCGATTTTCTTCGGTTTTGCGATTTTGATGATTGATCGACTAGAGCAGATTTACATCTGTGGCATTGAAATAAAAGCGAGCAAACCATCGCTAAGTACAGCATCATGACGCAGCGTTGTTACCCGTTTCGTACCAAAATTACAAAATAAACTCAAATTTTTTTTAAAAAATTTTATTGATTTTCACACAAACACGCGTCAGTACATTATTGCCCGATTTGGGACACCAAAGGACACCCCTTTTTAAAAATAATAATCTCTTAATATTTTTTTAATATCAATGTAATGTCATGGATGTGGTTTCTTTGTTCAAACATATCTTTCACACACTTTGCAGCTTCGTTATCTATCAGCCAAATTCATACGTACGAGTAATTTATGCAAAATACTTGAATATGTTTATAAATGCAGATTAACTGGCATGATGTGAAAAGAGTTAATTAATACACATTTAAGAAATAATTTTGTACTGTGTTACAAGCAATTCAATCCCACAGTATAAGTTTGAAAGTTGTCCTTTACATTAGTTTTTCCACTCACTTAGTGTGTATGAAAGTGTATCAAATATCATAAGCTAAGTGAAAGTTTAGTTATCTTTTAAAGTCACTTTATTGTGATGGGATGCGTCTGTTTTGGATTTTCTCTTCGTTCTAAGGGTCTTTAAATAACAAAAGATTTCCCGCTACCTTAAGGAACACTCATTTTGGTAAATTCGTGTCGTCACATAATCCCTATCCCACATTGACCTATGAATTAATTGTTTCGGTTTATTTGTGGAAGTCTAAGATAATAACCAAAGTTCGATAAATAGTTAGTTAGTTAGTTAGTCATAAAGTAATGTCAGTGTATTCATTAAACAAAGACATCTACTGAAAAAACACTTAACTCTACGTTGTATTGCCTCCTGTTGTCCTGAGAAATGTCAGTAAATGTTTGAATATCTTTGCTCGCACATAACGCATAAAGACAAAAAAAAAAAAAAAAGAAAACACACTTGGACTATTGAACCACGTATTCCAATCCCGACTGTCAATTGTATTAAGGAGAAATAAAAAAAAAAAAAAAAAAATTAAAATAAAGTTTATAACGCTCAAGTTTTAATATACGTTAGCTATAGTAGTACGTACATGACAATCGCTTTTCATTCTCAATGAGTTTAGCAAATAATTCAATGTAAAATTTCAATGTAAAACTTTTCAAGCACATAAGACCGTTTACATACAGATATGAATACAAAGCTCAATAAAATATTTCAATATTCTCTTATCTAATAGGAAATCTCAACAGCTAACAACAGCAACCAAAACAACGGAAGCAACAACAACAACAACAACAACAACAACAACAACTACAACTCTGAGTGAAGTGACTTTAACAAATCCATCGTGTATTTTAAATGCTTCGCAGACCATCGCAACATACCGTATACCGACGTCATTAAAACGACAGAAGTCGTTATGTTTACACTTCAATACACACAATAGAGTAACAAAGTTAAACCATGAAGAGAATCAACGATATCAGCAACGAAAACAACAACAGCATCGTCTTCATGACGAACCAGAACAACGACGAGTTACTAAGAACCTAATAATAGAAAGTCGGGAAGGCAGTAGTAGCAGCAACTTTAGCAAACGTCAAGGTAGGTAGTGTTACCTCCTGGACAAAATGATAAGTACACAAACAAATTAATTGGAAAGCTTGTACTTGTATTAAGTAAGTCTCTAATGACACATACACACTCTGTCATGATTAATTTTCATAACTTTTCATTACTTGTCTCATTATTAGTAGGGGAGGAACAACTGTAACTATATTTGATCAAAAATCATTTAAATCGAGTCGAGAGACGAAAGACGTAAAGAAAATAAAATTTAAATATTAGTGATATTCTCGATTGTTTCACGGAATTATTTCACAGATATGTCTTCTTCTTATCGGACTTAATTGCTTCAATGGCCACTGAAGTACGTTTATAGTTAAATAATTTTTCTTTTATTTGTTAAACGTTCCTGGCACGAGACAATGTAAGCGTAATTTATACCTACTAAGCTTACGCGTTGGAAACAACAAAATCTCGTCGTTAACCAACCAACTTCGTTGGGAACAAAGATCGACCTTTCCGATTCGATCTGTTTTGAGTCTTGCATTATTTCTCGCAAACGAAATTCTAAAATTTTATCATTTAACAGAGATATAACTTTTCCAATTGGTTAGTCCAATTGGATTTCCGAATTGGATTCCAGGTAATAGCAATATTGTAGCATTCTTCCCTTCCCTTCGAAACATATAGAAAAGTTGGCAAGGGCTACGAATCTTAAATACCGATTTCGCAATGATTGTATATTTGTATAAAAATAATTTTTTTCATTGCGTCTCAGAAATGGAAGGACGAATTATAAATAATGTAAGAGCTTCCAATTTAAAAATATTTTAAAGGCTGCCCGCTGATTTTTAATGAAAGTAATTCATATTTCTTTGGACCCATTACCATTTTTAGCACAGAGTACATTAAAGTTGTGCGAATGAATGTGAAACTTAGAGAGACAAAAGATGGATTCACCTCCTATTACAACAATTTTCGGACATGACTTAGGCATCCCTGTATTTCATTCGCTCTGTAGTCTTTCTATGTCTTTTTTTTTTTCAATCTGCTGGCAGCAATTTTCGTAATATTTTATTGAACGTATGATCTAGAAAAGCAAACCTTTCTCCTATTGGATGGGGGGTAGTAGATTTTTGTGTTTTCTTTATGCTACTACTATAGGATTATCCATAGAATGAATATAAGCGCAAACTTTTAAATAGCTTCAGTTGTTGTAGTTTATGCGTATGCAGTTATTTTTGAAAACTAGGCCTATGTTGTACTACGGACATGTCCTTTGACTGATTTGACCCATTTTCAATACTAACCTACGGCGGTTAGTTTTTACAAAACCTTTAGCTTAATTTTTGCGGCCCAAGGAAATGTTTAACACAGAAATTTTATGGACGGACAGACAGATAGACAGACAGACAATTAAAACAATTCACAATTTAATGCTGATTAAAAATGCATGAATTTTTGTGTGGTTTGTGGGGTTTTACCGTGTTATGTTTAAGTTGTTGCAAACGATTTAAGAAAATGAACTGAAATCCCCAAAATTTCGGCAGTGGGCGTAGTAGTAGTAAAAAAGTCTAGATGTTTGATGTTAGTGTCTTTTAATTTTATTGGTCTACTTTTGCGTACACCTTTTTTCACAAAAGTTTTCATGAAAATGAAGGATACTTGGTAGGTGGGCTTTGCCTTATTTTGTTTCTACCTATTTTTTTGTAGCATGCAAAAACCAAAAGGTATACCCGTATAAGTTATTAACTTAATTAAAAAAAAATTGGTGTGTGTGAGTTTGATTTTCTTTTAAAAACATTAAAGATTTCTCTTTTCTTTTGCGTATTCTTGTTTTTCATAGAACGAAATAAATTTACAAATTCATCGCAACAGAAAGTAACAAAAATGCTCTTAATTGTGTCAACGGTATTTGTTTGCCTCAATTTGCCCAGTTGTGTGATGCGTATGAGAACTTTTATTGAGGTAAGCTAACCATGAACATATATATCCGTATGTATATCCGTATGTTTCTTTCTATTCCTTCTCATCTTAAACAAATGTAAAGTAAATCATGAGCAAATAAAATGAAATTGCAATTTAATTTGTAAATTAAATCAACGCCATTGCTGTCGTTTATTAAAGGAAAAATCGAAAAATCGAAAAAGCGAAAAAGCGAAAAATACTGTTTTCGCTTTGTTATGACGCAGGAATTACGAAAAAGCATAGAAAATTTGCATTGAAGGGGAACTGGGAAAATAATATGAATTAGAGGGAAAAAAAAAATTTAGAAAAATACAGCGGCTATGGTCAAGCACTATTGTATTTCCCAACTTTAGCAACTGACGGCTTTCACAACTATACTAATAAACAAAGAAGAAGAAAAAAGAAGAAATAATAATCATCTTAAGGGTTTCATAAGACGAAAAGGCTTTATGTTAGCGCTATTGGAAAATGTTCGTAGTATACAGAGAGCATTGAGTCAGTCAAAGAGTAAATTTCAAATTGAAAGCATTGTGAGTGAGTTTCGGTAAATAACTTCAAATAATTGATTGTTCAATACTGAGGCCGATAAACGACGAGGAATGTTTTGAAAGGCACAAGCGGCAGATTACTTTTGAATTAAATGAAATGAATTATGTAATATTTGCAAGATTTCCCAGATATTTTGTACATGTATGCGCCCAGGGATGCGTAGTATTGCTTGGTGTTATATAATAATATATAAAAAACGAGTAATGAAGCATGGCACCTGCAACACTCTAAGCTGAAATGCTTTTCTCTAATGGTGATCGTGAAACATTTATTAAATGTAAAGTTCACTTAAAATCGAGCCTCATACCTGACACGATGTCATTTCTGCACATTTTTTTTTCTTCCAACCGCTTGGCGAATGCACCAAGCCTATAACCCAACAGTGATGAATGGAAGGAAGGAGTAGGTGTTCGTGTACATGTGATTTAAAAGTGAAAACGTTAGACATCGCGAAAAAGATCACTGCTGGTAGATTGTTCCCAACGCAGGCAGTATAATCAATATATACATATATATAGTTTTGCCTGCGATGCAATAAATTTACAATAACTGGGTAGGGTCACTTCTTTATTTTGTAGTCGCGATAATTATTGAACTTTTGGATTTAAAATTGCTCATATAAGGGGCTTAGATTTTCTACACACACTCCATATAAACATGTTGTGTGCTCGTCATAGTAACAAAAAATTTTCTCATTAACGAAGAGATAGATAGAAAGAAACCAATTATAAAACCATAAAAGCAAAATGTTTTTTTTTACCTAAAGATTAAATAGAAAGTAGCAAAGAATGTAAAGGAAGCGGTAGAAGAAAGATAGCATGTATTAGCTTCGTTAGCATTTATTTACAAACTTTTGCTCACATTTCATTTATTAAATGAATAATAAAGTAAATACACTTGTCTCTTGATTTACATAACAAGTCGTTTTGAATGTTTTCCACTTTAAACGCTTCACAACTTAAGTTCAAGATATCACGAGTCCGATTTTCACCACAACATTGACGATTGAGCATGGAATGGCATCATTATCGCACTGGCCGAATGACTTGAACAAATTTTTACACATTTTTATTCAAGTATTTATGAGTGAATTGGGAAAATTTACTTCGACTTCAGGATACAGTGACTACCCACAAGACTGTCATACAATTCCATCTAATTTGGATACAATTTTCCAATCTTAACATCTTTCATTGCAAGAGTTGCATCCATATCGATTGCAGGGTTTATCGTCTTTGTTTTAAAAGCAGTTTTTATAGGCGTGGGCAACGATGGCTTGGTGAGAAACAACTATACTTGCAACCAAATGCTTCCGATACCATCCCATGTGTTTGTGTGAACTCTTAATAATTATGGGCGAAATCAAATTGAACATCCAATACGAGAGCTCTAAGCTAACCGCTTTAAATTTTCGACGCAGTGTTTTAAGACATAACTAAAAGTTATCCGTATCTCTTTTATTTATTTGGCGTCAAGGATATTACTTAAATGAATTCGAATTATAACTTGGCAAGAGCTATTAACGAAAATATTGCTTTGCTAGACCTAGAATTTAGTTGGCAATGGTGATTTCGATAGACAGACGAACGATAGGGAGGCACACACAGTTAGGCAGACATGCTTAAACCGAATCCCTTCGCCCCCCATGCTTGTCAAAATCATGTATATACTTTTATTTATGGGGAGGAGAGGGGGGGGGGGGGGGGGTCACCATTTGAATACGTATTTCTATGGATTGCAGAGACATCTCGACGGCTGTAAAAGTCGATACTAAATATTGCTGTTGATATAGCAACGTATCCATCGTCCATTTTATAGGAAGTGTAACGAAGGGCGTGCAAATAATTTATTCAATTTTCGTCTTGTAGCTAACATGATGAAAACATAAATGTACACACAAAATAGCTGGATTACATGAACAAAACAGATTCGCAAATACTTTCAATAGCTTAGTAATTGCGACCACGCTTGCACGCAGACATAATCTTTCATAAATTCAATCTTCCCTTACTTTCAGAATCATTGCTGCTCTCAGTTGAAATCGGATTGTTCTTGTGCTAAAGCACAAATGTTAACAAGATAGCGTTATATATATATATGTATTCGTGTTTATTATGAATTTTTAAACGAATTATTTCATTATACTAAAAGCAAGAGAACGAAAATCAAGCTTTATTGATGATCGCAATTATTTGTATTTTACGGTCAGTACTTAGACATTTATCGTTTTCGTTCCTTGTTGCTCGTTATTTTAGTATTTTGCATTTAATGAACGATGAATATAATGAGCACGAATGAATTTACGGGAGTTTTACACAAATACATATATACATTGATAGGCTACAACGTCGAATTACATCCTCTTAGTTAATTGAGGTTAAACATTACAAGAAAACCATAATGGACGGGACGGGACGATAATTATTATTATAATTATAGTTAGGCAAGAACAAAAATAATCATAAATAAGTCATTTTACTGCGTCCGACATGAAGACTAAATTTGTAAAATTTCATGCATAAGCATTTGGGATAGGCTGACTTTTTTCAGAATCAATTCTCGAACGTATCAACTGTTCGTTTAGTGCCCCGCCAATGATTGAGTGTTCAGTGTACTGAGGCCCAAAAAACGAATTCCGTTGAACATGGACTGCATGTGACCATCACCTGGCATGCAGCGCCGCATTCTGAAGAATTTCGCCATTTTTCGCCATATTTCTCTGAATCGTCCGCCATGTTGTAATCTGCATAATTTCAGTGACTCGTACAACACGGGCTCTCTACCATGTTATGGGAAGATTTATCCTGTATTTATGGAATCGCTGACATATATTTTTGAATGACGGAAACGGACACACAAATATAGTGAATACCATCCACAGAGTGGATGATGAGTAAGACAAACTTTGCCACAAATATATTTAAGCATGTGCACGAGCTTAAGCAAGCGTAAGCGTTTCGCTGCATAATTTTAATAAAATGCATATGCAGAAGCAAGACCGCATATGACTTCATATGAATATTTATATGTTGAGATAAAATCACACGCATACGCATACAGTTCAAAAGGAACATATACGTCACTAGCATATTTGCAAAGCATAGTCAGTGACATTGGAACCCCAGTTGACGGCTTTACCTTTGTTAGCAATCAGGGGAAGCTGAGGAATTAATATCGTGACATAAGTGTAAACTCCGGGACGTACATGCACTATAAATGATGTGCACAATAATAACAATAACATAAGGAAATGAAGCTATTATCATGAAGTAGCAGGAAATATAATAAAATTATAATTATAATTATAATTAAATATGATAAAATTTTAATGATAATTAAACGGTGATAAGAAAGATTTTGATTGATAAGAAGCGAGAAAATGTTAGACCAGAGATGACGAATGAAGAAAAGTGCTCCATCAAAGCTGGCTTCCCCGGAACTCATGACCACGATCAATGATCAAAGGTAGATGAAGCTGCACATGTGGTGCCCAGAGCCCGGATTGATTCCATGAAAAGTAATACTTGGCATTTGTTGGACTTTAAAAGAACTTGTGCATTATGAACATTCGCTATTTAAGTAAATCGCAATGAATTGAAAGACACGATCTTTCGTAACAACAATGTCACACCATGCGAATCTTGAATAGAAAGTTTTGATGTATCCACCGCACAGAGTTCGATTACAATTTATTCCACTCTCTACAAAACTCTCTTAATGGGGTAAAAGGCTGATTTTGAGGACAACTGTGAATATCGCTTGCATCAGTTCTTTTCATGCACAAATTCCACAAGTTTTCCCTTCACGGCATATATTTCCTAAATTCATTTAAAATGCAAAAAAAAATTCCCAAAACGCCACGAATTTTCTATTCCAATAAATAGCGACATAGTTGTAATGGACAAATATTAGAGTTTTCATTGGCTGGCGACGACAGACAACCTAATCTCTTTTTGCCTTTTTATAAGAACTCATCTTATGTATGTGCGAGCGCGATGATGGTTAAAAACGATGTTGTATAGAAGAGCGGGAAAACAAGAAGAAGAAGTGTTTGTAAAAACTCGGCGTGAACGTGAGTATGTATCAGGAGTGAAGGAATAGTTCGCGCAGATAAATGATTGACGGACAGGACGTTTCCTCAGAGTGTGGTGGCTGGCAACTTTCGAATAAATAAGTAAGAATGTTGACAAAATCGAGCGAAGGCGATCGACTGATTGGTGGATATTTCTCCTTTGCCTCGTTAGCATAGTTTGAAATAATAAATATTTATATGGAGGTGAGAAGGCTGTTGCGAAAATGGATGATTATACCGTAAAGTGAATTCGAATAAAATTGAAATAATATAGAATTTGCATTTTCATCCGCAATGATAATCGAACTTGCGATGCTCGTAGATTTCACTCGACAAAACTTAAGTCAAAATTGATTTATATGCAATTTTGATACTGCAACGATTACAACGATAAAATGATACATAGCCGCACTGTTTTTTTTTTTTTTTTTTTTTTTTTCCTTTATTTAGTAGCATTTTGTCGTATACTTCTTATTTCTTAATTTCATTCTCGATTTTTAATTTCAGACTCAATCCGCCAAAAATGAAAAAGCCACCGTTGTATTGCAGTACATATTTCACTTGTTGTTTATAACAAATTTTGGGATTAACTTCGTCCTATACTGTGTTAGTGGGCAAAATTTTCGGTAAGTTAGATTAATCAACCAATTAGTAGCCAAGCAATTGCATTAACGCTCTTTCCTCATTTCTCTCTGCTCAAATTATCCTGACAGTCACCACCGTCTTACGCGAATACAGCAAATCCCCTAAATGATTGGTTCAAAAACAAAAAAAAAAAAAACAAATGAATTTTTGCAAAGACCAGAATTTTAACATGTTTCAATAGCAAACATTAATACCTGATCGTAATGTTATAGCTCTGCCTACGCATATATATATATATATATAATTCATTAATCATAAAGAGAAAAAATTTTAATTGCGATACTTTGCTCTTATTGAAGGCACAATTTTGTGGATATGCAATCATTAAAAGCATACACAAAGGAAAGTGTCTGTATAGTAAGTCTGTGTGTCCGCCCCTTTGGTTATGAAAAAATACGCTCCCAATTGTTCATATACACCGCTTAGCTCAAGAGAAAGTATTAAATATATCGAAACCATTATGGACTCTACGATGAACAGTTGGACTATTCATTGATTTAAGCATATTTACTTACACCTACTGGCTTTCATACTACCACCACCTAAGGATGGTGGTGAAGTCAAAAAGGCGACCTTTAGACACCTTACAAAATATATATTACCATCTGTTTGTCTACCTGCGCAATGTCTGTGACAAACATTCTATTGATCGCAAAAAATGAAAGTATCGGTCTTAAATTGGAGCTTCTTGCAAGGATCCTAATTGTGCCATCGAATCACAATAGAAAATGAGAACTGTTTCCAAGCTATTTTTGTTCATTCCTTATAAAGAAGAAAAATAAAAATTTTGCATATTTTGTGAGCCATTTTACGTGTCTACAAAAATGCACAAAAACCTCTATACCTGAAAATACCCAATGACCACCGCACATCCAAGTGGTTATCAAGTCGGCATACCCGAGTTCAATCCTTAATACGGGAGATAATATTTTATTTGTGAGTGGCTTGTGGTTGTAGCACGCAACACTCATCGATCGAACATGCATTTTTTAGACTCCTCCTCCGGCCACGCCCTATTTCTCTCTCTCTCTCTCTCTCTCTCTCTCTCTGTCCGTCCTTCTTTCCGAAATTCACGTATAGCGGACATGCCGTCAGTGATTGGTCATAGTAAAAGACAAGGCAGCGGGCACAGAAGATGCGCCTATAGTCGAATAAAATTTTTTCTTGCTTTCTTTCTTGTTTTTGTTAATTTGCAGATTTGAAGGTCTTTATTATTTACTTTTCAATTAATTAGCACAAAAACTTCGATCTAATTTTGATAATTTTCTTAACTTTGTTTCTAGCAAAGCCGTGCTCGTTATGTTTAGACGAGTATCAGGATCACAACGCGAAGGTACTACCCAATTATCAGGTAAACGATACCGTACATTAACATTATTACAAACTAGTAGCATTATATTGCCATCTTTAAATTGCCAAATTGCCAAATTAAGAGAATAATAGTGAAGTTATTATGTGTGCGGCTTTAAAAATGTAACCTTCACATAAAACCATTTTATAAGATTACAAATCAGATTTGAACAACAAAGAGAGAGAGAGTTAAAGTCTTCAAATCCACTTATCACGTAGAGAATCGTTAAATGGGTTAAAAAAACGCCTCGATGAATTCCATTAAAAACGAATAATTCCAATAAGAACTTAACATATTTATTATCTAGCACACGTGCTAATGCGATATTGGAACCTTTAACGGAGCAAAGTGCCGCCATATAAACCGTATAACACTTTTACTTGCCTTTGAATATTGCCGTTCCCAGCTGCCATACAAGTCTCAGGCAACTATAAGCCTAGTCTTGTTACTCTAACCGTTCGTTCGTTGATCGCGTGTCGCTGGTGTTATAAGGTGTTGCAAAAATTAAGATAAAACCAACCACCCACCCACCAACTGAAGCTAATACATTATTCTATCATTAAGTATTGACGGCATCAATTGATTGGTCCCGACAATTTTTACACTGCCGTTTTAGTAGATCCTAGAAAGTATTTGTACAAAATTGTGCATCGATACTGTAATGGTATGTTGGTTCACATCCCCATCCCCAGAGCCACTTTGGATAGTGCACGTAATAAATGTCTGCACCAAGCTTGAAATCAATATTTGTTATAGATTATTAGTTCTAGACTTTTGCGGATTAGACACAATGTCAAGTCTAATTTCTGGCCGTTAACGTAAGATATATATGTTGAGTCGCAATCAATCAATCTGATTTTTGGCGATAAATTCAGAGCGATCAGGCTGCCTATGTCGTATATGTTTGAATGAATTCGTTTGTTTTTTGATCAGCCATTCATGGGTGTGGAGTGGCCCTATACGTATATAAAAACCTTGATGGTAAAGGAGAAAAAAGAAGAAATAGGGATAGATTGTGGGCGCCGCCCAGTTTGGCCAGTTTGTTTGGCCAGTGTTATTCATTTACCGATAGCTGCGGCCAGACGTCAATCATATTTAAAGTATTGTGTCCCGCAATGGAAAATGAACGATTGTATGTGGACTTAATACTCGCGCTTCTTATCAACTAGACTGTTCAATAGTCCAAGATCAAGTTTGAAAATAGCGGCGATTTTTTGCAAAAAATTTTTATAATTGCTGAAAATTCTACTGCAACTTATGTCTTATAGCATTTATTGAAGTGAAAGTTTGCAAAACTAAGACGACCATAAAATAATAATCCCCGGCATGCCCACATGTATGAGAAACTTTCTCGAGTTCTCTCTGAATGAGTGATCAGATATAAAAAGAGAAAATAAAAGGGACAATTACTTCCTCCAACAGGTTTTTTTCAAGTCACCTCTGCACCTCACAACACTCTATTACGATTTCTCGGTCTTTAACTGCATTGCCCGCCTTTGTAGCTAGCAATCGACAAGCGATGGTGGTCTCCCTTATCATACCCAATGTTTCTACTTTTAAGTCTATGGTGCACAAATGTCATTCCCTTCTTTCTTTCGTCTCTATCAGTAATCCTTCCTGACGACCATAGCCATCACGTCCACATGTATATAGGAAATTTACATCACGTCAGACTAGATTTTTCTTTAACATTGTTACATCGCAACATTATACGTATTATGAAATCATTATACGAAATGTCACATGCGAACTAATATTAAATATTTTCTCCATATTCGTATGGAATACACGAGCTGGCTTCTTGGTATTTGTAGAATACATACAGAACATTAAAAGAGCATTAAAAAAAAAAAGAAAAAAGAAAAGTGATTCATGATATGTGAACAAGTGATGCATGTAACATCGCACGGAATCCTGCATTAGGCAGATGAGAAAAAATGTTACGAATGTCTTTAATATCAAATATTTATTCGGAATAGTTTTCCTATTCATTACTCGAGCCAAATGTTACCATATATTAGATTTGTCGTAGCGTTTGCGACATTGACAAATGTCAGACCGGCACGAGGGTGATGAGTCTACTCGATAGTGCATGTTTATCATCGTTTTATTCAAATTACGATAACCTGGGATGCCTGGGATACATTTTTGATAGCCACTTTTTCGGGTAAATAAATAAGAAATTTTTAGAAATATTTTGTGTAGTAACGACGATGGTGTCTATTACGATTATTTTTATACACCACGCCGCTTACATTACAAGAGCACATTTAGTTTGCACGGTTGTACGCAATACCGCGAAGGCCTTGAGATAGATCCATTGTATTTCTGTCGTCCGCACTCTCATGCTCAGCCCACACCTCGCAATTTTTGCAATATTTTCACAAAATTTGGTGGCACACCCATGTTTTTGAGCCCAAACACAAGGTCTATTGAAAGTAGTCCGCATCGGATCACTTTTTTGCCCCTTTCTTGAAAACTTTAGTATAGATCACAAGCTATAGCTTTGTGGCGACTGATTCATTAAAATGAGCATCGATAAAATAACTCAAACGTGTTAAGCCGGAATTCTTAAGGGGCCTCTCGGTATCGGAATTTTTTTAAAAATATTGCATCGCCAAACCTATCATTCAATAAAATCACCGTTTGACGTACTCTATGCTACGTAGCCTCATCTTGTCGAAACAAGGTATTATTTAGATCACCATCTACGTATTCAGGCCACAAAAAATCGGTAAAATTGATTTATAGGGCCACGTATTCATTTTCAAAGAAATAAGAACCGAAAATACTACTAGCGTCAGCCTTCACATTTACACAGTATGTAGAAATATCGGGGAAATAATTTATAGCTTCCCAATAAAATCGACATTTTTCGCTTAATCACTGAACCATTGACGATATAAAAAGGCGGCTGAGAAGGTAATTTTGTTGAAGAAGTTCACTAAAAGTTGCAGCATGAGAAGATTATTTCGATAAAAAAAATTTTGATAATTACATGACTGTATTAAGATATATATCTGTCGAGAATAATATGACGTACCTTGCTGAACACGAACAGAATCAGAAACGACAAAACGACAGGAGTAAGCATTGCAGTCTTGCAAGCCCAGTCAATATATATCTTCCAAACTATTTCGTGTAATAAAAAATTCTTTACTTGTTTTCGGGATAAAATGCTAAAAGTCCTACCACGCGTCCATGTAAAGGCATACTTTTTGTTGATAAATGAAAGGGTAGACTCGCGGTTTCCTAAGTCGATTCAATTGATTTTCATCATAAAAATAAAAATATTTTAAACTTTTTAGCCGCTTAGAAGGCTAACTTCTCGTAAGAGCAATTATATGAGAATAGGTTCCTATCCGCATTTTTCACATCAATCTGTGCAGCATACGCTGATGACTAGTATTCAACACAATTTCACTCATTTCCATGCTCAGTTGCTATTTGATAATAGTTAGTGAGAGTCGCTATAAGTGTTTTTCTGAAAATGGAAAAAAAACCGAGTAAATCGTAATTAATCGCTTCTCGACGATCATAGCCCTATACAAGTTCGGGACGGTTAAGAACTGCAACTAGTGAAGAGAGCATCGCAAAAGTGCTGGACCGCAGTCGAATTAAGGTTACGAACACTTCCAAGAGATACGCTTGCCACATAAATATAATCAAGACTTGAAAAATGAGAAAACTGACCGCAGTTGGTTGCCATGTTTGTTCGTGTTGTAAGACAAAATCACTTGACTACAAGTCGAAATCGCATAAATGGAAGTCGCCCTGGCGACTATTTTTTGCAAACAAGTCTCAAAAGCAGGCGCCAGGATAAGAAGGCTTGAATTAAATTGTGACGCCATTGTGGAAAGTGAAGCGTGTATTGAAGGTCATGACAATTCTTTTTTTGTTTTCACAGGAAGGAAATCGATCGCAGGAAACTATGTTAATGAATAAAATTTAATTTGGGAACAAAAATTTTTTATTCCTTCTTATGTAGGAGACATTGCGGCCAACTTTATGTATATATATAATTTAATTTTCCCATTAATTTAAGGACTAGGGATAACCTAATCATATTCTTTTATCCACATTACGCAGCACATTATAGGTCACGTCTCCACTCTCTCTTTTACTTATGTATGGTTTTTCGCTAATTATAAGCGAAAGTTTGATACAATTTCGAACCTGCGAGACCGAGAGATTTTGTTAGCGAAAAATATAAGAATTAAATCAAAACTGCATAATTTTGATAGCATTATTGCGGACCAAACGCAAAACTTCCATTCTCCGACAAGAAAGAAAATATTTGACATTTAATCTTTTCTTTCAGCCTCAGATTTAAAATCGTAATCGTGATTTCACTAGATAGACAAACGGCACACGGACATGACTTAATCGATTTCATAATCCTCGTTGGACGAGCCTATTATTTATAGGCGTCACAAACATTTCAAACAAATTTAACATGCCTGATGTGGTAAGTACAATATATATATTTTTTCCTTTATCCGTTTATCTGAAATTCCAGTGCATTATATAATATGCAATTTACAGAGAGTTTCATTAACAGAAAGACATATTTATGTAGTGCACTCGAGCACAACGCATTTCTGGAATAATTAAAGAAATAAAATAAAAGGGGAATAAATATTGCAAGAGTCATATGTGAAATGCAACGCACGCTATCTTCATACTCTACCTACCACTAGTAGTAGGCTGGTACGTAGGATTTATTAAGTTTTTGCGAACTATCGATTCACAGAGGGATTCTAAATCTAAGCTTGTCTGTCCATCTGATGTCTATCGATACATTTTTCTACTTTGTGACATTTTGATGAAGTTTGATACACTGAAGTGATTCGATTACCTCCCTATATTTTGCAAAAAAAAATGCAATTTTTAAAACTATTCCACAAAATTCGCTGAGTAATGATATTTTCACATTCTAAATTGATATGAAAAATTTGTTTCGGCAGCGACAATTATCTGAACCCCCCTCTCATATAGCCATTCCTACGGAAATTGAATTTTCATATGATGAAAAGATGTAATTTTTAATAATTTATGGGAAAAATTAATTCACAGAAGTAAATCCAACCTTACTTACTTAATTTGGACCACATAGATCTATTTTGAGGACACCACTGCATGTAAGGATTTTCAAGAAATTTGAACCCTTGTATGCCAAAAAGGCCTAACTGTTAATGTTTTATGAGGAATTTTTTTATTAATTATAATTATTTGACAAAAAAAATTAAATGAACCAAATATGAACCATCTCGGTCTATTCCCTGCACCCCGACCCATATAAGATTTCTCATATAGTATATAGAATAGTAACCGGTTCAAAAAAAAAAAGTTTTAATTTTGAATATTTTTTGTGATGAAAATTGGTCCACAGTGTCAATTAGGCAAAAAAAAATTAACGGTAGAATATTTGGATCACATCATTCTATTGTGTAGACACTACCATATACAGGGGATTAGATGATGAAAAGCAACTCCCGTATAAGGGGAGAAAGTCTAATTTCTAGTTTTTTATGACGGGCACTGAAAAATAATGCAATTTTTTGGAAGTAAATTAGCTTTGCTAAATTTAATTAACGTCATTCGATGTTTTGGGTGATCCCCCAATAAGCGGGCCTGCATGAAAGGCATGAAAATAATGTATAATTTTTGGCGCATTATTACCAAAACGAGTGAATAAACTCTACTAGGCGAAGTGGTTTAGGAGATCTTACGATCGACCTCGACCTAGTGTTTTTACTTGTTTTAAGTTAAAACAATTGAGCGCAACAGCATCGCATTTTTACTGCATTACATTATCTTGAGTGCGACGGAAGGCAGGAGTGGAAGCCACGTTCCTCATTACAATCACACATAATAAAACTTTGCAAGCCAGTATGTACCGTTAAAATGTATTTAAGCGGAGTGCAATTAAACACACACATTACAACTTCAATAGGATTTTTATACTTAATATCGGCGGGCTACTTAATTTTATGATTGCATTTGCATTCTTTATTTAACTGTTTCGTTTTGACAAACGGCTTGAAGAGCTTTATAAAATACACTTTTTTTCGTTTAAGTCGAACGGCATTAGTTTCCTGTGCCTTGGCCTCTCAGATCATAAAGCCCATATTAGATTGTGGTGTGTTGTGTGCGATATGATAATTACTGCCTGCTTCCATACGCACGATGGATGTTGCACGGTATCGCTCAGAGCATTCTAAAGCATATCACTCGTTGCAGGCACTAAAAAAATTCAAACCGTAGTAAATCTCGCCATACAGAACTCAATATATTTGAAGAGATCTTTTACATAAGAAACTATTCAGTAATTTACAAATCTTTGCTTTTCAAAAGTTATGGCCGCATCAGATCTCTTCTCGAATCCGATGAATATATACGTGCATATAATCAAACCAGCGCACAGATAGTAGTAGTTAAGATTCAATTTTCGCGACATTCAGAATTTAAACAATTAAGAAAATCAAATTCGATTGGGACCGAATCGTTTATACCCATCACCGTTTACCCCACAAAAAAGGCCATATGAAGTAAAAGAACAAAATTCTCATGCTCTAGAATATGGAGTGGACGCATTGATGATTTCTTCTGTTTTCAAAATAAAAGTTTTTGTCGTAGAGGCATGTGGGCGTTGTAGGCGACGGCGAATATAACCTGGACAATGCTGATTAATTGTTTAACTGCTTTAATCCGTTTGCGAAATGCACCTATGTGGCATTTAAAGTTACTTGCTTTTCGCCATCAATTTATCTACAGAGACAATACCGTATAGAGTGAGTTAGTTCTTCGAAAACATCTCTCTTTTTTTTTTAAATTATTGTTTTGGAGTTTTCAACCTATCGAAAGACGGGCGCGCTAAAGAAATAAAACTGATAGAATTTCCGTTTCAATAATACTTGCAAACGCTCGAAATTATCTCTTACTAATAACAACTTTTCGAAAGCAGGCGATAGTCTATTAATTGTTGTTTTGCCTTCTGAAAGGCAAACATATGAATGTGCTATCAAAAGCTTCGAAAGTTTCGAGGGAATATTGCAGCCATTGTACACCAGTGCCTTGGAAAATTGCATGTCTTTCCCGATGTGGGTGCCAGAAGACATCCGATAATGTATAGTTAAGTGTAAGCAGAAGATTCATTGGACATGATTCTTGAACATGAAGTTCGTTAAAAAGAGTTTCCAGCGAAACTCACTTACACTCCTTATCGTTTATCTTTGACGATAACCTTAAGTAACATAATGTATTTTAATTATGTATTTAATAATAATTTTTTTTTTCTTTTTGGAAATGCTTTCCTCTTGAGTAGCTGAGTAGGTAAGAATCGCGACTACCAAGTCAGCGTTCGCGGATTCAAATCGCAGTGCGGTCAAGTTTATTTTGGCCGTAGCGCCAGTGAGTGCTCAGTTGATATAAGCAGAACACGTATCGATTAGACACACATCCGCTGGGCTGCGGCCACCTTATCTGCTTCTTTCCTCCCTTCTTTCTGGCCGCTACCGGAATACGCGAGAAGGAGACATACCCTTTAGGGAAGAAAGGTTACAAACAATCCTCTTCAATGCTTCAATGCTAACATTCAGTCATCAAATTAAATAACATTTAAATGTCATAAGAAAATTTATTTCAGAGTTTGCCTTTTTTCTCTTTCATTTTCCCTTTAAAGAGTCGACTAAAGCTTAGCTAATCATTTGTTTGCCTTTCGTATTTACTTCCAGTCACAAATATCTACATTGATGCTTCATAAGGCATACCCAAAGCATATCCAAAGCGTTACAAAGCACATTTTTATTTATTATTTCTTTCGGGTTTTCATTATATATGCATTTGCATCCTGCGGGTGTTAAACACTATGAACGACTATAACAACTTGCAGAGTAAATATTGAAAATGACACTTCAAAAAAAAAAAAGAAAAGAAAGCAAAAAGAAACGCTGCTCTTAATTAAATATATATGATATTTACTTAATTTTTCTTGACTTCAATGCAAAAACTATTAGTTAAATATTTGAATAAGCAATATAAGAAAATGGAAAAGAGAAAAAGGTTCAAGTAAAAAAAATATTTCTGCAAATTCCCACCCTCAGCTACATACAGCAAGCGACATACGAAGTGACACTCTACTCATATAGATAATAAGTCATTTTTATAACCATCACTGTAAGATGGGGGTATATAGGGGATGGATGGAGGAAGAATATATTCTTGATCAGCGTAAAATTCTGAGTTGGTCTGTCCGTCAAGTCTGTCCACCTGTGTCGTGTGTGTTGTTGGTGCTCTCCTGGTCGCAAAAATAAAGATATCGACCTCGAATTCGGTAGAAACTTTGGAAATTTCTGCTTGCAGGTCAGTATTGAAAATGGATCAGATTGGTCGAAGCAGAAGCGCGCAGTGAAGCGTAATCTGAACGCAACCCAGTTTTTTTTAGAAAACATTTTTGTGTTTTTGCTCGTTACGCGGAAATTATTTAAGTTAGAAGGCGGAAATTTACCAAATTTACTTTACGAAATACTCTACTCTTTAGGTCAAAAAATGGAACCAATCGGCCATACCCACACAAAGTTACGAGTAATTAAAATTTTTTTTTATTTTTTACTCTTTTGAGGTTTTATGCGAATTTATAATAAGGCAAACAGAAGACAGAATGTTTAAAAGTATTTTGTGCACTCCTCAAAGGAAGATATATTGTTTGCTTAAAAATGGGTTAACTTTAAAACGAATATGGTAGAGACGGCGATTACTGTTTTCTTAATAATACCAGCGATATGGGTATCAAATAAAAGAACTTGGAGAGTAGAATGCGAAGAACATAGTGATGGATAGGCGAGATTCGGTCCCCGCCGAATATAACTTCCTTACTTATTTGAAACAGGTTTTGATCCGATTTAGAAATTTGTGATGAATACAATGAGGCCAGTAGATCGTTTAGACTTAGTACTGCTAATATTTTCTCGGTACTCGGTTTCGAAATGTTATCATGTTGAGATATCAATATAAAGTGCCTTTTCGCATATTGCGATGATTTCGTTAGGATAGAGTAGTTCATGCTGCACACTACTCCCAGTAAATCTCGCTAAATGCAACTGCCAAAGATATTCGGCTTCACGACGGACGTTCACACGTGCCCTTGCCTTGAACCGTAATATCAATATTATCTTATGTCGATTATTATTCACCCGCGAACAATTGTATTGAGGGCCAAAGCTATCAAAAGCTATGTTGTTTATACACTTATGAAGCCGGCTAAGTCGAAACTTCGGCCTTCACAATGTAACGTACAGTTTTGGTTTAATTGTCGGATGATCAGCAAGCTAAAGGCTTGCTCGAAAGGTTTTCACCTTCAATTTCCGCATAATGTTTGGGAAGTAATTTATGTCAATATATGCTATAGATTTTGAATTGTCGAAGAGAGAGACAGAGAGAGAGAGAGAGAGAGAATATTTTAGAAGTTTCGATTTTGCGAAATTGATTTCGCGGTACATAAACTTCATCTCCGAAATTATCTGACACATTTATCAAGCTTTAGTTTTTTCATCTGCCACTGATGTAATTTGAACGCCAACAACCAACGTCGAGCGGAAACGCTTGTTTGACTTATGTGTATGTGTACATAAATTTGCATTCCATTTGCAACGTCTGAATGCGCTCGCCAGTAAAAAGTGCTTGCATAGATAGACAAAGGAAATGACAATATTTGTCCATCATCCAAACTTTGAACGATAGTTAGAAGATGAAAAACACCGGACTAAAGAGAATGTAAACTATTAATTAAAATTAAGATGCATAATCTACCTACACACAACCAGTTATTACGAAAGTGTGATTAACAGCCAGTACGAGGTGCTATTATGTAACTAAAGAGCAATTTATTTATATCTTTAACTCTTAACTTTTATTGCATTTTGCAATTTGCATTCCATTCCGCGTACACCATTCGCAAGTACTTGCATAGGTAGACGAAAGGAATGATTGAATCAATATTTATGCACCATCCAAACTTTGAACGATAGTTAGAAGAAGAAGAAAATCAGACTAAAGAGAATGTAAACTATTAATTAAAATTAAGATGCATAATCTACTTACATACAATTAATTATTATAAAAGTGTGATTAACAACCAGTAGGAGGCGTTACTATGTAATTAGAGGAGGATTTGTTTATATCTTTAATTCGTAACTTGTACTTATTTTTGTTTTTGTATTTTTAGTGATTTAATAGTTTATATAATTGTAAGTTAAATTATTCTAATAATAATTATTAATTAAAATACCTATACAAGTAAGACTTGGTACAATTTAGTTAGCATAACTGTAGCTAAGGATAACATATGTTGTGGTACAGGGTATATTAAGCAAGGTGCAGTCATATGTAACACGCGGAAGGGGTTTAGATGGACCCATCTTTTGTTATACCGGTCAATTCAGAATCATAATTGGAATTGATCTAAGCCTGTCTATTCGTCTGATGTCTGTCCGTGTAAATTTTTATCCAAATTTTTGAGATATCGATGAAATTTGAAAATTGTTCGGATCGGTCCACTTTGTCGACCGCTCCCCATATAACGCCCTATTATCATATAATGGAAACTGAAGTTCATACGACAAAAAAAAGATACAATTCTTGATGCTTTATGATAAAAATTATATCATAATAGTAATTTAACATAAAAAAATCAACTATACCAAATTTGGACTTACTCGGCCTATTTTTTGGATCCTACCCGAATAACAATTTTTACGGAAATAGATCCTTTGCAGAGCAGAAAAGTCTAAGTTGTAATATGTGTCGATGAAAATTGACCCAAAAAGAATGGTCGACCTTGAGGCACTCTTGTAGTTTAAGTCTTTTTTGACGTAAAGAGCGGTTCCACTCCGTTGCGAGCCGTGTCATGTCATATTGAATGTATTGATATGTATTGATTTCGTAGAACTCGTCATCAATATCCTGCTTATGTCAGGTTTCTGTTATAGAAATGACATCAGCCAAGGACGAAGACAGAAAACAGTTTATAAGATCAACTGTTTATATGTCAGACTTTCTCGCATTCGAATGGAATAATTTAAAGCCACTATGAATTTCACTAAAACTCTTCGAAGCTATTTCGAAACTATTTCCTTATAAGCAGGGCTTACACTACAGTTATGGTTAATATTCGATAGTTTTCTTAGGCAATGCAAGTTTATTCACATACGGCGGACAAGATTTGATCAACGTAGAGTAACTTACTGATGTGTCCAAAAAGAAAGATTAATTTAATTTCAATTATGTTCGTTGTCTTCAAAATAATTCTCAAACTCATACGATATTTCTTGTTGTGAATCCATAGTGAACAATATCACGATAATCGAAGAAAATTGTGAACATCGCCTTGATTTTTAAGCGCCTTTGGCGTGATTTTTTCAGTCCTGTGTCACCTTTTGCGCGATATTCGCTTAATTGATCGGTTGTTTTTGAGGCGTATGCGTAGATCCAAACCTCATTTTATTCCATTTCGCAAACAAAAGTTCTTGCAACTTCTTTCCTCAACTAAACCAAAGATTGTAAAAGTCAGAAAAAAATAGTTTTTGTGTCATACAAACAAAGCGCGTGACAGATGTCTGTCAATACTTCTGGTATTCGATATGCCCCCACAATTTAATTTGAATATTGGTTTTGCTTTTCGACTGCGGTTTCATGTTGACTTTTGCTAATGTGTGGCGGGCGAAAGGCTTAAAGCCTCTCTAAATTTGTACGCAGTATAACTTCAGTTCCGCCATGTATCTTATATCTTTCCCAGGCTACGTAAAATTTTTCTTCTGCATGTGCTTTCAAGAAAAATACGCTATCGGTCCCTATGACCACAACCTAATAATATCTATTATCCTTTGTGACCTCGTCAAACGACTATCAGTAAAAAGGAGTTATTGATAGTGCAAATTTTTCATAGGCCATCCTCGTATTTGAACCTTATGTTTGCTATCTTAACTCTCGAATACAACTTTCATAATGCTTCGTTGCTTTGACTTTTGCGCACGTTCCTCCTCGTCATTACAATCGATCCCAATGTTGTTTACCCATCGAACATGCGATACGATCGATGCTTCCGAATCAACGTTCCTATTAAGATTCTGCATAGACGAATCGTTTTTTTTTTTGACTACCGCTGAACTTTACTATCGATCGGAGGCAAATGTGGTTGAACTAGTGCAACTAGTGGGTTTCTTCTTACTTTCCTTTGTATTATTCATTAATTTTGTTTATTTTGCCCCCAAGAGACTTAGTTCTCTCCATTTCCGCTTTTCACGTTATTCTTCATTATATCATTAATGCGAGCGGCCTTTTGATTTGATTTAATCTACAGCTCCCGGAATTGATGAACAGGAAAGGTCGGTTACCTTCCGCCATTACAACAATGCCGGATTCCACATATTTTTAACGACTTGACAAAAATTAAGATAACTTTGCTCTGTTCGTCTCCCGCTGTCTGCGAATGTCGCTTAGTTCTCTTTTCGTCCAATGGCGTGCTGATACAATTGATGACATCATTTGCAAATTACTCGAAAAAGGGCACATATTTGGTTTACTAAATATTATTTAATATACAAAAATAGATATTTGGGTTTTAGTGTAAGAACGCCACGGAGTTTGTCTTTACTAGAGTCTTTACGAGAATAATGTAGAAATTTCTTATCTCTATGTTATAGAGGAGTGAAAAACTGAATAAGTTTCAGTTTCAGTAAAATTCCCTTTTGCCGGTACAAGCATTTTTGAGTGAACTGCATCCATTTAAGTGATCAACTATGTTTTCCATAGCTTGCTATTCAACCACAATTTAAATAGGTTCTAATAGTACTTATGAAAAGCCTTTAGATTACCGTTTCCATTCAGATAACTGTTGTAAGAAAGTTTTATGAGCCCATCAAAGAGAAACCACTGTTAATAAAACGCTGCACAATATCTTCGTTACGTCAGATTCAGTTCTACAAACAACATGCTTACTAAGAACATCGGCATTGAACGGCAGTTAGATGCAGTACATAACAGTTTCATGATTAGCAAATAAGAAAATTATATTCCCCTATGGTCTAGTCTCTTACATCCATCATCTTTATTTAAAAAAGAAACCGAAAAACAAATGAAAAAAGCAAATTTCCATACTCCGCGAATTACGGTGGACGTGACGAATTTCTTTCATTTTTATGGAGCGTGAGGACAATTTTTATCGTATGCTTACTGCAGTTTATGAGTGATGAGTAAAAAAACCAGAAGGCGGATATTTTCTCACTTTATATTCCACTGTAGGGATCTCTTTTGATCGACTTGGCCTATTTTCAATGTTAACGTATTTGCAAGTGAGTGCGATGTTGTTTCCAAACTTACAGTCAGTATCATTTTTGCAACCAGGAGAATGTTGAGACGTGTAGATGAGATGTGCAGATAGATTCTGACTTTATGCTGATCAAAAATGTACAACACTTTATAGACACCATGACGTTTCCTTCCGGGTGTTGCCTGTTGTTTTAAAAAATAAGTTTACCTCCACGCTTTGATAGTGGATATAAAAATAACTTATATATAGCCCTATAAACTATAAAATGCATACATGTTCCACATTAATTAAACAATTAGTTAAGTTAAGGAGAAATATCTATAAATTCAGATAGAATGATATGAAAAGAAGTAAAAAGTCGCGGTAATTCCATCCAGTTGCTGTAGTGTTTCTGTGTGTCTTTACTTCTTTGTTTATTTTAAAAGCCCTTTAAGCGAACTTCACCTGTGTAAACAAGATGAAGAATAAGTACCGTTCGGTCGATAATTCGCGCAATTTTATTTATAATAATATTGTTTGTACACGGTCGGGATCTTTGAAAGACGCCCTTCAAAATTTCATGTCACTTGGATCCCCTTGCGTCAGACTTGAAGTGATTTTAATGACACTGATTTCCTTACTTTCAAAACAATGTAAACACATCAGCGTTTCATTTCATCATCGATTAAATAATGCATTTTGATGAGAAAAAATACTGTTCAAGGTCAGCGCATTAGCTTGAAAAGTCTTGCGTCGGAAAAGTCCTGAAACTTATCCCCGGAAAGTGGAAGTACAATAGATAGTTCACGTCGATAGTTCACGCATACGGCTGTTTTCCGAATGAGTGCGAGGTTCACTCACGGTGAGATGTGTCCATTGTGTCAGAAGTATATCACAAATTACATGAATTGAAATTGTAATTGCTGTGCCACTCCCACCGACCATATTGTCCAGACCTGACACTCAACGACTACTATCTGCTTTCAAAACCTCAAGAGCATGCTCCAGCATGCTCCATTGAGAGCTTTATAAAGCCTGATAATTAACAATTAAGCCGGACTTTGCAGAAAAAAAAAGAAAAAACTGAACTTTAACGGAATCGAGACGGGCGAGAAATTTCTAACACCGATCATTATAAACTCTTTGATTACATAATTCATTACCTAAGAGACAATTTAGCATACGCCACAACACATACCAACGAACGATGAATACCTTCAGGCGGGACGTAGGGATCTGTATCAAATAGAAATAAATTAGTATTACACCAACACAGTAGAAGCTTAATATTTGCAGTGAAAATGTCATTAAGTTACAAAAAACTGAACTGATAAACGACCAAAAAACGCGTTATGTAGGGTATACATTATACCATCGAAGATCATCGCTAAAATGCCACGAAACAATAGTCAGGATAGAATCACCTTTCGGTATCAATTTTGAATTAGAGACATGTACTGTGCTTCAGGCAGAGAGAGAGGAAACGACAGAACGAGAGAGAGGTGCTATTGGAAGGCATAGAGAGGGATCCCGACTTTCTGGTATCAATAAGCGGTTAGATGCGGAACAGATATAAAAAGTAAATACAAAATGTCAGCTGGTCCCAGTTGACGGATATATACCATATCGTTAATTCGTACCTCCGACTATTGTAAACGAAGTAGCAATTATTCCAAATTTTACTCTACGAACTTTCGGTAAAGGATAGAAATAAAATGAATCGCGAGAATTCGATATTAACTTTAAATATCGGATCATTCCTCACACTTACGGCTTGAACTACGTGAATTTGTACTCAACCGGCCGCTTACTTTGGATATGAGTTTCCGACTTTTACTCTTCATTTCAATATAAATTAATTAATAACATGACAAGAAAATGTTACATCTTCCGAATTTTTTTCTTTTTTTTTTGCCTCACAACAGTTTCTGAAGATGGTCGCGTAAGCGGTGGTGGTGGTGGTCTTGGCATCGGGATTTCAACCCGTCGACGTCTCACACAAAATTGCTGGAATGAATCACATGCGTTGCGCGAACTAAGATAAACATCACAGCCATCGATTTTAATCTATTACAGAGTCAACGAAACATTCACTTAGTCATTCATTCAATTCAATTGTTACTTTTAATATTATATTGAGAAGGCATGTTAAGTTAAAAGGAAGTAGAAAAAACAATTAAATAATGTAACGGTAAAAAAATTGTATTCTTTAAAGGATAATCAATCAGTTCTGATTATTGCAAGCAAGTGCAAAGCTTGTAAAATTTTTTTCCTTTTTACTCAACAGAAAATAAGTAAAATTGAAAATAATCTTTAATTAAAATGTAAGTAAATGAATAATAAATTTAATAAGGTGGACGTGGTTCACAGGAAGAAAAATATTTTTATTTTTTTTTTTTTTTTTTTTGTGTTTTGAAATTTCTTCTTATGTCCAATCACCCTCACATTGTCTCCCCATCCCTCTCTTTGCTACCACTTATCTTGTAATCGTGTTTTATAGATGAATGTGTAATTAAAACGCATGAAAATTGCTTAAAATACCTGTCAACTTGAAAATGCATTAAATTTTAATGTTTATCTTAAATGTTACTATTATGTACGATTAGCAGCAATGCAATCGTCATTCATTTGCATAAGTATGCACGTTGATGTGTATAATTACTTGAAATAATAGCTTAAATAAAGGAATTTGTTGTAATAATAAACCGAGAATGTATTAAATAAATTTTGAAAATTTGTGATTAATTTTATTATTAGTTCTCGGAAAACCAATATGTAAGTACTAGAGCAGCTTAACTTGGAATTCTTACATTCACCACCCACCGTACGTTATATTAATTGTATTGCACCGCAAGCACCGCATTTAGTTAGTTATTTGAGTGAATGACGCTTCAATAAGAAGCAAAATACCAAACTTTACCTGGAATAATGGGGAAAAAATTGCGTTCCCAACATGTGAAAGAAAAATGACAACAACGACAACAACAACAACAACAACAACAAGAACGATTTCCATGTAAGTTGTCATCAAGTTCATTTATCATACCACCCTTTGAGCATTTATCTAGAGAAACAGGTGGACGTCGATTGTTGTTATCTCCCTCCCATCTCTCTAGTGACGAAATTCATATACCAATTCATACGAAAATAAGCTTAAATCGATTCAGAAAATTTTATTCAACAGATCAGTATAATAAGAAGCATCTCTGTCTTAAGTCTTTGTTGGAGTTACGTACCGCAGACGTTGTAAAGTAGTGTCACTACTTATTGGATGGATCCGTATACAATCTCTCGAGTGAAATTTCTTGATTCACAAGGAAATCAAGGAAATCAAATTTCTGCACATTTGTTAAAACTAAGTCTACGACTCCGAATTCCGAAAGCAACAAGCCTAAATATAGATACCTTAACGAAACAAGAATCCACTGACGGAAAGACTGGGAAGAATTTGCGGAATTAGCATAGAAAAGTCACGATAAGATTTGATATTGATAACTTGCTTGTAAAAGGGCACATAAGCAGGCAAACTTAATCGAGTTTTATCGCACCAAGATCAAACGAAGTTTAAACAGTTGTAAGTAGAAGTTCCTGCAAATAATTCACTTGTTAATTCTTCTTGTAATCTTTGCCGTCACCTACATGATAAAGTTAATAAACAGTGTCATTGACTCGCTTGTTTTGTTTGTTAAATAGGATTAGGTTTAATGTTCCTATCCGCCCAACAATATATTTTTTTTTTTTTAATATAAAACATAGCCGGTGTGCACGTTCACCTATGAATCTTTTTTCGTCCGCTTAGTGTCCTATGTAAAAATTGAAATAAGGTTTATAACATAATCTCATCTATTAAGCCAACAATATGCTAAATAATGTTCATGCGGTCGACTCGAATTATTGAAATTCAGTGGTCGACTGCTGTGATTGAGCGAGGCGTGTATATGATTTTCTTTATGCTCAGTCTTTTATGTGCCTACAAACATTGTAGTTTTAGAATATATTTCGCTTTAATTATAACTAGGTTTCAGTGGTACGAACTTACTCGCACAAGCACTTGAATGGATATGTAAATTCACGAGAGGGTATTTTATGTAATAGTACTTCGGGTTTTGGCCCATCAATGTAAGTGGATCTTTAAGATGCGGTTTACGTAGAATTAATTGCGAATTGAACGACAGATTATAGGTTTTGTAATTAAATTACATTTTCAAGTCTAAACACATAATGTGTGAAAACTTTTCACCAATCATCTCAAATGAAAGCAAGAAGCGTGTATTCCATCGTGTATCCACTTGTACGCAACTATGTGCAAATATTACAATACGATAATTTGATGGCAGAATAAAATAAGAAATACCGTAAAAAGCGTTTAGATAAATGAAAAAAAGGGAAATTTCTCTGCTTTCTATAATTAAATGGGCGTGGCTGATTTTTTTTTATATTTTTCTAGAATGAAAAGAAATTTGTCTCGTGCGTATCTAGTGTAGTTTATGAGTAGCGAGCAAAAATACGGAAATCAAAAGTGTTCGCAATGTATATTGCATTGTGGGCGTGTCCTTTGACCCGTCTGAGCCGTTTTCAAATCGCAAATCCTTTTGCAATTTCGAAGGTGATGTCTCCATTTTTGCGAGCGGGATACTGGTTACTACAGATGTTATACAATTGGGCAAACGAGTAGATGGACACACGAACAGACGAACACGTTTAGATGCATTTAGATGAATTTGACGCTAGTCAAGAATATACATAGTTTATGAGATTCTTAAAGGTTGGTTCTGACCGTTAGAAATGTTTTTGGCAAAAAAAAAAAAAAAAAAAACCTTTTATATGCGATCACATTGGATGGGCGTGGTTGATTTTATCAATTTTTGTACAAGTACTCTGGCGTCGCTTATAGAATATACTTTATGCTTTTTTTCCTTTTGGAAAATATAAGTGTTCTCCGTTTATGTTTATGTCCCAACATTTGAAGCCGATAGTTTAATTTTTGTGGCCAGTAGAAGGTTTACGACATACATTACGCAGGCAGACATGCTTAACTCGATTCAGAATTTGATGCTAATCAAAAGCATATATATTTTATGATAAACTTCTTTCTCGATATTGCAAACGTTTCGACAAAATGAATATATCCCGCATTTTTCGGTCATGACTATAAAAATCTACATGTAAATATATGCATGCAATATTTAATTGCTCTAAATACGCCATAAATCATTACAATTACTATTAGACTTCACTAATAAATAAGCGATATTTAAGACCGAATAATTAGGGGAATTCTTAACGATTTAGCGATTGACTTGAGATTCTAATAAGGAAAATGTAAAGCTGGCATCAACATCGACCAAAGAAAACCGATTTCATTTATTTGCAAATTTAACTTGAATGTACACTGAGGTCAACAAATTTGTTGCTGTAGGAAAAGTTTCGCGATTGTAATCATGATTTCAACAAGCGAACGGCCGGTTAAAGGTGGCTATGTCGATTCGGGTATTTACGTTTCGGAAGGCTATGCGGGACTTTTCTCATGCATATCTTTACTCGAGAAAGCAAAGCAACTTAAAGGAAACTACTTAATGAAGCTAGACGATGACTAGCGACGTTTTGCATATGTTTATCTCTACCGTTATGGATCAAACGATAGGTATATGCCATCGCTATACCCAAAAACTACAACCGATTATGTGGACATTTAAATAAAAATCATGAAAAATGATTGCATCTTGATATGTTTTATAACCATTTTTTCTTAGGTCTAATGTTTTGAAAGGTCATATTGACTCACGCCGTAGTTCAAGTGTTCAAGTGCAAAAACTTCAATTGCGCAGAAACGCGTTTCACTATAACATCTTTTGTATGCAAAAATGCAATTATTTTTTATCTCCCGCTGCGTTGTACTTTGAAAGTATTTCCACAATTTTATATGTACGCTCTCCCTATTATACTATTTTCCCATTAATTTGTTTGTAACCAGATTTTCTAGTGCATTTGAGTGTACGTCGCATTTCACAATGCATTCCATATCCAAAAGTGTGCTGCGAAAAAACATCTATAGACGTCCACTGCGTGTGCTGGTAAATGCACATAGCAGTCCTATACACTCTTACTATTTTATTATAAAACAAACAAAAAAAAAAAAAGATGTGTGTTTTTGTAAGCACTCGCTGATTTTAAAAAGAACATCAATGTGTTAATGCTAATTGGAAGTGCAGTCTGCCCGACTTTGCTTTTTGATATTCAATTAGAAACAAGTCAAAACCATATAAACGGACTACGCTGCTGTTAAATATCCGACTACTTTGACTTTGCCTACTCCTTTCCGATTAAAAATAAATAGCTTTGAAGACATAAAACATTATTTTTAGAAAACTTCTTGTACGAGACGCCGAAAGGTGAGCCAACGTTGTCCAGATCTACATTTGCCAAAGAACTTATTATTTTTGCTCTTTTTTCCAAAAAAAAAAATATCAAAAATGAAACACTGCTGCCATGTAGAGGATAAGTAGTAAGTTTTTAGTAGATTCCTTACATAGAAGTTAAGCCCATCTAGCTCGACTTTCGAAGAGTAAGTCTATATATTGTGTAAATTCATATTATTCTGGATCAATTTGTATCGTGAAACAGTGATAGAAGATCCATATGAAGCTGCTTATTGTTACCTAGAATAGTTTATATCGAGGGGATTCTAAATCGGTTGCATTGCACTCTTCTTCTTCGTCATTTCCCGTCCGTCTTCTTGTTTTAATTTATGTCTCATTATTATCGTTATATTGTTATTATCTTTTAAAGTAGTGGGCAATGTAAGTATCGATATAAACCGTATTTAATTTTTCTGTGATTTTTTTGTACATTTTTATTTTTTATTTTTTTTTTTTTTTTTTTTGATTATTACTTTTCTGTTCTCTTTTTCAATTCGATAATAACATACCTTTTTCATTGTCTGTATGCAGGGGACCCACGCTGCCAAAGAAACGTTTATCCAGTATCTGTAACAATAGCAATGCTGCCGAATGTATTTCAACACGTGGACAGCCGGTCATCAGTAGCGTGACCGTAATAACTGATGTATAATGATCACAAGGATATTCTCTGAAAGCATATATTTTTATCTATATATATACACATGTACTAAAAATGTACAAAAAGGAACAAAAATAAAATTGAATTAACTCAAATTGAAAATAACGGGACTTTCACACAAAAAAGATCATAAAAGCTTTAAATTTTATGCAAATCCTTGGATAACTGTTGATTCAATACCATCACCGCAATAATCAATGCGGAACGATATTACTTGTTATGTCCTGTTTATCCACACAAACGTGAATTACTTTGCCTAGGCAACGAAGCACAGCATTATATAAACATTTGTTAAATTAGGTCCTTTTGAAATTCATTTATAATGCACGTGCACACAATGTGACGCAAAACAATTGCAACATCTTCCATTCATGAAAAATTTGCAATAAACTATTATGGAATCTTTTAAATTTAAAACCGAACGCGCTAAACATAAACCAATCAATTTATTAATAAACATTTCGCTCCAAAATTTGCATACATAAGTATTCTGCTTTCTCATCTCCCTCCCCCAAATTAAATTATCCCCATATTTAATTATAAGTTGACTATTTATTCTTTAATGCCTACGAGGAAGGATGGGACATAAAAATTATTATTATTTATGTAATCATTTCCTCAGTGGAAATATCTTAAATTGTTAACTAAATTTTGACTATTTAACTAAACAGGAGTATTCCGTAGTTAAGCTCTAAATTCAGACTTTTTGTAAAACATTTGTTAAAAAGACAATTTTGGCGAGGCATTTGCAACTTTGCTCAAAGTCTCTCTTTCTTTTCTTCTTTTATGCCCATGGCCGTTTATCCCAAACAAAGACAAAAGAAGTAAAAGAAGAAAATTTTAATGCTCTATAATATGAAGTGGGATGGACGCAGTTGATTTCTTCTATTTTCAAAATAAAAGTTTTTGTTGTAGAGGCATATGGGCGTTGTAGGCGCATCCATTAAAAAGTTCAGATCAATTCCAAAGACTTTGGCAGATTTGTAGGCGATATGTTCATTTTCGCCAATGGAAGAATGTTTACCATGAGCACTGCAAAGTTGCGCAAACAGACAGATGGACATACAAAGAATCGAACATATTTAGGTGCAGTCAAGATTTGAAACTGGCTACGAATTTGCATACATTATGGGGTTTATGAACTTTGTATGTGCGCGTTATAAAGATATTGACAAAATAAATAAATTTTAATATACTATAGTGTTGGGTAGCCGTGGTCAATTTTTTCCATTTTTGTACACAAATACTACAGCATCGCCCATAGAATGTGCGTTCAAATTTTTGTACATTTATTTGCTACACTTTATGAGTAATGAGCGAAAAACCCTTGAAAAACAGAAGCGTTCTCAGTTTATGTGATGCTGTGAGCGTGTCCTTAGACCGATTCGGCTCATTTTCAATGCCATCCTGTGTGCAATAACTTCCAATGTTTCTGCCAAATTTGAAGTCGATGGCTTCATTTCTGCTGCCAGGAAAATTTTTACAACACACATTACACAGACGAACAGACGAACAGACGGTCAGACGGATAGATGGACATGCTTAAATCGATCTAGGATTTGTTGCTGGTCAAGAATATATACACTTTGTGTTGTCTCTCATGCTTGCTTCTGGGCGTTGCAAACGTTTTGACAAAATGAATATACCTCTCATCCTTCGGTGATCTTTCGGATATGAAAATTACACTTTAGCTTAAACTTGAGTAGTTTACCTTGCGTTCATTTGAAATTTTCTTAGAAATTTGAAAGAATATATTAAATTTAAAGCTTAGAAAATCAGAACTTTTAATATCGGCAAATAATAATTGCTTTAGCTAAGAAAGTACGAAATATACAAATAGATCATGGCCAGTTTTTCTATGAGATGGCGTTACACATTTATGAGCATTTACGCCATTTAGTTAGCTTACGTGGTATAGGACATATTAAGTTTGTGTGAATGTTTGTTAAATCCAGAACAACTTTAGGCAGATCTGATAACAACCAAATCAAAATCGTTTCCTGAATCGACTTAAGCTTGCCTGTTCGTCCGTCTCATTATGCAACCATTTTTGTTTTGAATTTTCTGCCCATAGTTTTAGCGATATTTAGACGAAATGTGGTGCACTGGTGCTTTTTTGCTGAAAGACGCACTCTATTGAAAATGGATTGAATCGACCACTCGCCATATAATAAGTTATTTGGAAAAAAGCGTTTTAGGAAAATGAAAACGGTTTATCATCAAGTGGTCAGAACCACAGCACATATGCCCTTTTAAAAAAACACTCATCAACAACATCATTGCGAGACTGATCTCTCTATATTCAATCAAAGTGGAGAAAAACAAGATCAAAACATTCGCAAGAATCCACCTTGGTCATACGCATGGGTTAGAAAACCTACTCTTCCAATTTGCAACTGCGGATAAAATCTTACGATCAAGCATATACTTCGTGGAAGCCGGAGCCTATGCAAAATGCCAAGATTCATATTCGGAGCACCTAAGGCTAGTTAACTTCATTGAGATGACTGGACTAACCCTTTAGACTATTTTCTTTTTTTACAAAGACGTCTTAAGATCGTCTTAATTGGTAATGCTCATCCTACTTCTAGAGTTTATTTATTTCTCTCTCTAAATAAATTACAATAATATAAAAACAATGTTCGGAAGAGCACTATGGCCAAACAAAATACTGCAAAAAAAAAAAAAATAATATCAATATTAGTACGGCATGAGCCCTTGATCGGTACACAGTCTAACAATTGGTGATTTGTATCAAGTTGTCTTTCGAAAATTTTCTTTAAAAACTGTTACTTTTATGGTAAAGGTGGAAAGCTTAGTTCTATATGGATTGTAAAACCATACAAAATAAAGATTAATTCGCACTAATGGGAAGTGCATGAAAGAAATTTAAGTCAATCAGTTGAGAGCAGCATAACAAATCAAAGAATTAGTTGACTTTTTTCTACATGGCAACCGAGAGAGCCGTATTGTGAGCTATAGCACAGAGATATCAAAAATTACGAGGCATTTTTTTTCTTTAAGGGTTTGCTGACCTCAATAGCGCTGTGTTATAATAAAACTGATATCGGGGCATGCTCTTATCATTGTTCCTTCGTAAATACCAAAGCTGATATAAAATCAAAAACGACAGAACAAGAATACTGATTGTTTGCTTTTATCATTGGAGACCGATCACATCACCCTAAGAAACCCCCCAGAGAAGTTTTTAAATGTCGCGGGGGAGCTTGTAATATCCTAGTACTGAAATGTGCGAAATAGAAAATAAAGAAAAGAAAACTGAAAACTATATCATCATAAAACACCTAACCCTTGTTGATGCTCGTTGTCGCCCTAGTTTAACGTTTATATTCATTTAAAATCGCAATTTTATTCGATAGAACGTTAAAACAAAAAGCAATTGTTTTCAGTACTTACCTGGCGCTAAATATTGAAGCCAAAGCTAAGAAGCAAGCATCAGCTTCACGGGATGTTGATGTATAACAACGATCAATAACCCATTCTAATAATTGACCCATATCAGGATTAGATTCCAATAACAAAACCACCGTATCACGTGCCAATTGATAAATCTAACGAAAATTAGTAAACAAACGAACAATACTGTTTGTTATTTGATTATAATAACATTGGAATTGTTTTTGCAAAACTCTGTATACCTTTTCATCTTTAGACGTGAGTAGCATATCCAGCCATTTATAAATTATGCCATCATCGGAAAGATAGGGTGTATAAAAGACATGACCGCAACATAAAAGAGCTGACATTGCCTGGAAGAGAACACAAAAAGAAAAAAAAAGGAAAAAATAATTTTTATTAAGAACTTAAACGTATGAAACGAAGTGAGGGAAAAGGGAAAATTCCAAAAATACCTGTAAAGCACTAAATTGCAATTTCTCCTCTTCGGGTGTTTGACCAATTTGTGAGGTAATCCCCAAAGGTTTTGAAAATTGACCACACCACGTGGCAAACAAATTAAACAAATTACGTTTTAAATCGCGTGTTAATAAAGTAGCGCATGACTCCACTAAAACGTAATCGAAATGATTAAAAAACAAAAGGATAGAGAATTGAAAAAGAATAGAAAAGTTTCATTAATTTTCCTCTTTTATTTAGATCAAGGCAAAAAAGTGTACTTACATGAAAAATTCTTAATCATTTTGCGTATAAAATTACAAAAATGTGCTTTAACTTCACGTATACTAATATTATCCTTATCAGTCTCAGTTATTAAATATTGCATAGCACCTTCAATATATTCAACAAATGTTGGATGCAACGACATTGTATCGCGCTCTAAAACACAAGTACTGCAAAGTAAATAATAAGATAACAACTGCATAAGAAAAACTGCATTCATCTAAGAGCGTATTTTAGAAATTCCGTAACGATATTAAATTAAATTCAATAGCATATCTTCAAGGGGCAGTAGAAACAAATCTACGAGTATACAGTAGCTGTAAAGACTGCAGTTTGTCATATTTAAAAGATATACATAAACCAAATCTGCGTAGGATTTTGATCCGATTCTTATGACACAGATTGTTACTTTTTATACCCACCACTGTAACACCCGGGTTTACTCATTTTGTTTTTTTCCATAATGTATGTAACACCCAAAAAGAAGCTTCAGAGACCGCATTAAGTATATATATATATTCTTGACCAGTGCGAAATTCGGAGTTGATTTAGCCATGTCTGTCCGTCTGTCCGCCTATGTGGTGTGTGTTGTTGGCACTCTCCTGGTCGCAAAAATGAAGACATCGACATCAAATTCGATAGACACATTGGAAGTGTTTGCACGCAGTCTGGTATTGGAAATGGATCAAATTGATAAGAGCAGAAGCGCGGAGTGAAGCGTAAACTGAACGCAACTCAGTTTTTTTGTCCACACAAAGTTATAAGTGATTAAATTTAGTTTTTCTGACTTTTTTGTTAACTTGCTGACCCTAAAATGGGTTAGACACCTGGCGGATTAATTTTTTCTTAATAATACCAGCGATATGGGTGTCAAATAAAAGAACTGAAATGAACATGAAATTACTACTATGGGTCAATTTTCATCGCCACATATTAAAACTTAGACAAACGCTAGCGCTTAACACACGGTATTAACACTGAGACCTCTTCAAAGATATTTGGAGAGGCTTTCTCTTAACTGAACTGGACTCTTAATAATGCCCATTTAATTTTGCGAAGAATCAAAAGATAATCTACTAACCATAGATATTGTATGCGATCGAGAATCCGCATCTGTCGATGGTCTCTGTCAAGTGAGTTTTATTTATTTATTTTTTTCTTCTTTTTCGTCCATCGAAATTGAATGTTTGGTTTAACTAAAACAATTATTGTTAAATTGTCGATTTTTAATCTTAAAATAATTTTAATCATAATCTAATTTTCTTATTATTAATATCTTGTCTTTTCTCATTATTAATATCCGAAAATCTTGTAATTTTTTAAATAATCAAAGATATTAATCGGAATGTTTCTTTTTTCTTTCCCTCTTCTCCCTGGAAGGATTTGGCCGCCAAAGACCATGTAACTCGAGGAATCAACAAATGGTTATTGCGAACTAGCTAAACTAAAAGCAAAGCGATTAAAAATCTCCGTCGATTCCTGCCGTAGAATAAGATTGTAAAAGTTGAGAATAAGTCTAACTTTAATAAAATTAACGAAGTTACAGCTTAAAAAACGTGGAGCGTGACGTGAGATATGGTCGTACCCCTTCAAGGAAAACACATATATAATTATACGATTGACTAATAATCTTAATTTCCTCAGGTTTGAAGTATTCGTAAAACTATAAACTACCAGAGCGTGAATTATAATTGGCATAATTAAAACCTTGACGTTGGACTTAGATCTAATGTGTTTTGCAGTCATGCAGAAATGCTTACATGAAACTTCGCTCAAAAAGAAATCATTCATAAACATGGTGAACAGCGAAGGGCCAACGATCGGTTCCTGAGTCACACCACGGCGTACGTTTACGACTCAGACTTGATAGCACTCACAGATACAACTTGTAAATAATCCGAGAGCTAAAACTCTCTCAGAGCAGCAGCTGATTTTGAAAAGTCGAAGTACCGCACTAGTTTATGAATCAATAAGACGTGCGACGCCCTATCGAAGGACTTGGTTAGCTCCAGCGACAACAACACTGTTATATACCGTTATATAAAGAAAAAGCTACAACCTTTTCTAAAATCATGCCGAGATTCGTAGAGTAAGGAATTATTGTCGAGATGGTTCATAATTTTCTCGTTAATTATATGTTCATGGCCTTCGAGAGGCAAGATTGCAATCAGCCTGAGATTCGAGGGATCAAGTGACTTGCCGCTTTTCCTGGTACGAACAAGCAGGCATCAAACATGTGTTAAATTAATTTCAAGAACCTAAGGGAGAACTCTTCCATTCCCGACCTATTAGACTTGATTTTCTCAAATGCCGCTAAAAGTTCAAATCTGTTCACCCTACGAAAGAAGGACAGCCCGTAACAGTTATTTAAGTCTGGCCAATTTTTAGCAGTGTTTAACTGATTGTTGAGAAAATGATGATTGGTGGCAATCACCTCTACAGCGCTCAAACTTCAATCTGCAAATTGGCGTAATTTACGCCAGAGCTGTTTATTGCCTGAACCTCTGAAAGTTAACAAGTGCGCATTTCTCTTGCATATTCTAATAACACTTTCGGCTCTTTTCCTTTCCACGCAGTAAATCATTCTTATTATATAAATAGGCCTTGTAAGCCAAACTAAGCAGAGAAAGATGAAATTTGATTTCACCACAATTAAACCCAGACTCCCAGTTGACAGCAGCCCCCTGTATACCCATATGAGATTCAAGATACTGATCTGATCATCCCCATCCGAAGTATTGTACCATTAACGATTTCAATAACTTAAAATTATATATATATATAGTGAATATATATATATATATTCACTTTATAAACGAATATAAGAGAAAGAATGTTCAACGAAAAGAAAACTCGTTCATTTTCGATCCTGACTGACTGGTGAGGTCAATTAAGACACATATGCATTTTTTCATTTATATATACATACACCAATTCCCATAATCACTTATATCTGTCTTTATAAAAACCACATTGTCCAGTGAGCAAGCGAAAAATTACTTTAAAAGAACCATAGATATGCTACAAGTAAGCGAAAATGTAAGAGCATTTTTTTATGGTTCTTTGATTGCATACTAATGGTACAAATTAAAAAAAGATTTTTCAATAATTATAATAAAAAAAAAGGTATGTGTAACTTTTTAACCGCGTTTTTTCAATAAGCGATGGTGCGAAATGGCAAGCAGCATAACCTCAACAATTTTCAAGTCTTCAAAAATAACATTCTCTAGAGTAATACGTAAAAGATATCGGATGAATTCATTTATTCATTTAAACATTATTTCTCGACGAAAGATTGCCTTCTTGCTCTCTTTGGCGCTGCCACTATTTTTAATATTTATTAAAAACAATTTTTTTCAATACTTAAATAAATGCTTAACAATTACCTCGAATATAATTATTATTATATTGTAATGGCCTTTCTACCATTCAATAAAAAATTGTTGAAGAAAAAAAAACATTTTATTTATAAGGCAGGCAATGGTGTAGAACCTGTACAAAAATAGAAAAAATTGACCGCGCCTACTCAATACTATAGTGTATCACAATTTTATAATTTTTTTTTTTTTTTCAATACCTTTATAGGGCGCAAATTCAAATTTTGAACATATCCGTCTGACGGTCTGTCCATCTGTCTGCCCAACTGCGTAGTGTCTATGGTAAACGTTCTCCCGTTAGCGAAAATAAATTTATCGCCTACAAATTTTCAAAAAAAATTTAAAAATGGCTTAAAATTTTCGAAGGACGCGCCTACAAGGCCCACACGACTATGCGGCAAAAATTTTTATTTTGAAAATAGAAAAATTCAGCCGCGTCCACTCCATATTGTAGAGCGTGAAATTTCAGTTCTTTTAAACTTTTTGCCTTTCTTCGGATAACGGTGAGGAGTGTAAAACTTTCGTCCAGAACCGAATATAATTTTCGTACTTGTTGTTTTTAGAAATTCCATATCTTTTGAATAATTTTTTTTAAAAATCGTATATCCCTTCTATGCAAAATTCACTGTGGAAATGATTATTGATCATCATTTCCCTGTAGCACTTACTACTTGGGGAAAGTAAAAGAAGAATGCGTCTACTTGATGCATATAAAGACAGACAATTCTTATGCCAGAAGAGAAAAAACCTCAAATACAAATATACATCATTGGTAAATTTGTTAGTTAGAAAGAGGAAGAATCAAGGAGCGTTAAATGGTGTATAAAGGTAACTCATCTATTTAATCGTTAATTGTGGATATATTAGTGAATCGCTCGGGAACATTTTTGTATCGAACATGCAAGTGGTTGGTCTTTCGAAATGTAATTAAGGAAACAAAAGTTATAGACAAAAATGTGAAAAAAAATTGTCGGTGGATCGTTTAATTTTTTTCTACATAGTGGACGTGTATGTAAATGGATCACGGTCACTTTTTTAACCACATACTCCGAATCCATTAGATAATGTTTGTGCCGAAAATTCAGCTTCCGATTCATAAAATTCACCCGCCAAACTAGCAGGTTTCAATACAAATAGATATATATAGTAATCCCCGCTATAACACGGTGGATTAGGTCCGTGTTATAGGAAGAAAAGGTCTGTAAATGTAGAGTTGAAGTTGATTTCGGGAAATCTTTTTCGATTGGTTTGCGACTCTTCAATAGCATCAAAACCAGATCTCTCCCCGAGCAGTATTTGAGTTTCGAGTTGAAAATCAGACACATCTAAACAAGCACGATTATGGAGAGATATCTCTAAAGAACTAATGCGTTGTAAAGAGGTCTAAGAATTGTTTGACCATTCATTATTTTGGCGAATATTTTCCGGCAAACAACGCACAACGCGAAAGGAATCCATAATGAGTCATATTACGATAACCGAATTTTATTATTTTTTTCATAATATTATATAGCAGTATATATATTCTAGGATTCCGAAATGTGTTGCGAACAGAAGGGAATTTATCCGTATGGTAAACTCTTGTCATTAAATAGGAGACTGAAAAAGTAATGCTTTGCCCTAACACATATATAGCTTTGTTACTTTCAATCTGGTCAACTGGCAAATAAATAGAACTTAATCTCCATAGAATAAGCACACGGACTTTTACGATAACGAGTAAGCAGTAAGTAAGGCGAAAACAACTTAAAGCCATTTCGGATTGTAAATGCAACAATACCAAAAAAAACATTTCCGTGAATTCTCTTTCAACAAACGCCACGCAATGCATGCAACTCGTTTACAAATGCATATGCATTCACATTAACTGATTTATGCCATGAAAGTGTTATTGTGTTTTCGCCAGGGAAAAACTTTCATATAGTCACGCACAGTATTTGCTTTGATTTATTGGCTACTGTCAATGGCAAACAAATGTACATTCATTTTTTTCATTCATTGCAATTGCGATTACTTACCAAACGCCAAATGTACCGTTTTCAGCAATTTTCTCTAATACTCGTACTAACTGTAAGCGCAAAGCATCACGTCTACGACGCCGTCTCATATTCTCTTGCTTTCTATCAACTGCTTCACGTATATAGACAACGAGTTCCTCCATTATATCTCTGGCAAATGGAAAAGAAAACAAACCAAGTAATCAGAACATCATTTTCAAACTTAGTCATTTGGTTGTTGTTGTGTTTAACTTAAGTTCAAAAGTCTCTGTATATTTCTAATAAGCAAATGTGCGAATGCACGATTACGTGCTCGATTTATTTGACTTACTTTCACTGCCATCTTATTTGCTTATTACAACAACTCTTATGAGGTAAGGGAAACGGCATTGGCGAGTTGCGTTTAATTTGTACATACAACACACCTCTCTATTTAAAAAACGTCACTGATTTGAAAATTTGGCCAGTGAACTTTTTTCAATGGCAAAATAAAGTGTTGTTTTTTGAATTATACCGATTCCAGTCACAGTCTCTGCTTTTATATCAACCAAAAGGATATATCAGGTTTGTATATATGTATATATGTAGATATATATATCTACATCAATATATTTCCAGCGTGGCATAAAGATCAAGCGATTAGAAATAATTGCAAAGTAAAAAAAAACATTTCGTGGCCTCTTTCACAGGAAATGGACTCAGAGAGTCGCGTATAAAAACCTCATTGTAGTGAGTTCGAAAAGTAACAGTGTGTATATAACAAAAAGCAAAAACATTGTAACATATATTGACTCAGTCGATCTTTTTGCGTCTTGGAAATGGGCTGAAATACTGAAAAAAATGCCATTGTATTTAAAAATATCGATTCCATTGAAGGAGTAAAGCTTCGCAGGCATATGAAGAAGTTTATGTTGTTGATGATGAAAGTGATTTATCGCAATATCAGCAGGGGTTCAGCAAACGGTTTACTGGTTCACGCTCTGGAAATATGCCGGATGCAAGTCCGGACTTGTGAAATCGTTGCATTCATTTGCAAAGTAATCAAAAAACAACAGACTGCAGAAAAGTGCGTCACATATGGCATTAATGTGATAAAAATCGTTATCCAGAGAAAATAAAACTGGCCAACGGTGACAAGGTTGGGGATTCACGCGATATACTTGCCACTTTCAGCAACTAGAATTGATCAAAAGGAAACGTATGGTCACGTTCATCACAACAATATGAGATCACGAATATCTCTAACGACTTGGCAAAAAATGTTCAAAATTGAATAGGAGATGTTTATGCATTCATCGTATTGAACGGACCTTGTGCTATCCTTCATCATTTGCGTCGTTCTCAGTTGAATTCTCTTATTCATTTCGAAAGAAACTTCTAAAATTACTTGATTCAGGTTTTATGCCCAGAAAGCACGGAAAGGTTTCCCTTGGTTGAATGTGACAAGAATATAGTAAATTTCGTCAAGTTTATGTAAAACATAAAAAGTAGACGAACTTATACAATCATCTGATGTAAAGACACAATTCGCATGAATAACATCTGTCTATCTACCTGTCTATCTATCTATCTATCTATCTAAAAATGTGTCCTTCATTATAAAATATTTGCACGTACTTGAGAGCATCATGGTTAATCATGCCAAGCGCATTAACGGCAGCATCACGTACATCTGCTACCTCACAACGCAGCAACGGCACTACTAGCTTATATAAAGCTTGCGGTGAAGCCGAACCCAAAGCGGATTTATCGCTACGATCGGCATTCAAACTATCCGGTGAAGAGCTGTAAAGGACATATGAAAATTGTATGAAATTATGTAAAGGAAAATAATGTTTTTGTTTTTTATTTGTAACTAATTTCAATTAGGAAGTAAACAGAGAGAAAATCTAAAGTTAATATAACAAAAAAGAAAAAGAATGCAGCTTGGATTATATATAGAAAAATATGAAACATAATTCATCAGAGTAAGAAAAAAAATTTCAAATTCAAATCAACGTGAAAGTGAAACCAATTAAAATGTAAAATTCCTCTTTTAATTAAAAAAAAAGAAAAAAACAAAATTAAAAGTTGCATTCTCTTCTTTTCCAATGTGAGGCTCCTTATTAGATTACAATCTTATTGTTACTATACCCTCCACTAATTATCATCATAGCGTTAGATTCCTGCTAGTCTTTATTTATAACATCTATTTGAGATACTTAAAATGCAGTAATCTCTCTGGGATGCGTAATTTTGTTGATTAACAGTAAGTATCTGGATTGCTTAAGAATTACGTCCGTCGAACAAATTTCAATTGTGTATTTTTTTTTTTTTTGGAAGATTTTACCGGTTATATTGTTGCTACGTTTTTGCAAATCGTCTTCAGAATTGTAAGGTGGAGGGTATCGCTCACATTCGATGTAGACCGAATATAAGAGTTTCAGTTGTATTTCAAAACTTATTTAAGCAAAGTTATTTGATATTTTATTTATTTTTAAAATGACATTCTCAAACAAAAGGGAGAGGCCCGATTCTTCGATACCTGGTATCTACCTAGTAAATACAAGATGAGAGCGGATACTTTCCCTGTTAAGCATTCAAATATAATTCATTGAAATTGAAGACTGTGACCAAAATTTCAAGCTGAACTAAATCGAAACAAAAAAATAAAACAAATCAAATTCTTTTCGAACAGTCAGTCTCTAAGAAATAGAAATTTTTTTCTAGATAGGATCCAAAACAAAAGTTCACTCCCGTTTGTCGCGCCCAGAAACGTTTATTACAGATTTTATAAAGTACGTAACACCACGCTCGATGACTAATCATATCGTCCCTATTGATAAGTTCATATAATTTTTACATAGTAACAACCTTTAAAGGCAATGTGTATAAATTTCATAATATTCCGACCTTTAGATTATTTGTTAAACTTATTTCAGTTAAAAAAAAAAAAAAAAAAATTTAAAAATTGATTCGGTGTGTACCCTACAAACACTGTCTTAGTAAGCAAAAAAGTTTATATAATAAACGAGAGCATATGTTCATCTGCGCACGCGACTTAATGTGGGCTTACCCAACAACGATCGAAAAGTTGAACATAAGTGCTTTCGAACGTTGAAAATTTGTCCGTAAGTGACTTTATTTTTCAAATTAAATATAATGTTCAACTACAATTCTTCCCGAAGGTGAATACAACTTCGTTACTTGACCTTTTTAAGATCCGCTCGTTAATCGCAATGAGTGCAGCTTATTTTCGGAAATCTTCGCTATTCGGACGAGCGCAACTTTAGCTTAAAAAAACAATAAAAATTCCGCTAAAGCGTAACCAGTCCCTATTTTATTATACAGGTATAGATATTGTTTAACTCCTACATATGCATATATATATAAAATGGGGCTTTCTATCGTAGATAGGCATAGTTTTACATATTTCAATGGCATCGGTATGGGGTAGGAAAGGGTCGGGCCTTGTCGGCACGTTCCCGTTGAATTTAACAATTTCATTACTGAAATGCGGTCGCTGTTCATGCAAAATAAATAATTATACAAAAATTCTTTTATGATACGTATACATAGATATAAGGAAATAATTAAACTACTTGTCTTTTGGAGTCTTTCTAACAAAAAGCTGAAAATGTCCCGTTTTTGTAAATGGAAAAACATATGTTTTTACTACAGCAACCAAAACAACAACATACATACACCAATAACAATAACTGTAACCAATTGAAAAGCAGCTTAACATTATAATACAGCAAAAAATTATGATAAACATTAAATAACACTTCATTTTTCTTTTGTTTTTTTTTTTGTTTTTTCTTTTTCAATTTGATATATAATTCTTCGATACATTCAAAAACTAAGTATATTTATTGCTTTACATATTTGTCAATAGCTATTTATATCTCATTGTTCACACTTAATATTAATTAAATATGTTAAATAAAATTTAAAATATACATAGGATATTAAATTAAAATTTGAAAAAATGGGAATAAAAGAAAAAATTGAGAACAAAAAAATTAGAATTGACAGAAAAAGGGAATAAAAAGTTTACCCCAAACGTTTTTGTCGCGCCTCTTTGCGACCATAGGATAGCGGCAGTGTGAAACGTGTTACAATTCCTTCGGGTCCAAAAACATTCGAAGGTATATTATCCAAAGAATCGGATAGTGAACGGGAATCCGATTGATCTTGTAAACTAAAAATTTTCATTTGTTTTTTTTAAAGGTTTATTTTTTGTTTTGAATTTTTTTTTTATAATTTTTTGCTTCCAAGAAATTATATTAAATTAGTTAAAAGAAAAATATTAAACAACAATAACATAAACTATGAAATAATGATGCCAAAGGACACAAGACAAGAGAGAATTGGTCCGTGAACGTTTTGTTATGTTTTATGTAAAAACGAATTAAAAATAGCAAAAATTTTCATGTCACAGTGAACGATCGATTTACGATTAAATGATTTTTTTGTGCTACGTTTAGGGATTTCATTGTCAATATATATGTGAATTGATTGTTAAAAATATGTTTTTGCGACTTATTCTTTTTTTTATTTATTTAAATCCGGATAGCACTTCAGTTATTAGCTGCTTTCATTTACGTTACGTTAATGGTACATAAGATTTCATATACAAATACATTTCAAATAAATAAATTACAATATTGTGAAATAGTCCCTTTGGGTAATTGACGACAAACACCTATTTATACAAATTAATGCTTCTTTTCATATTATTGCTTACTAACATTTTCTTTGTCTTCTTATCTTCGCCTGGCTGGTGACATTATGGCAAACATGGCGTACTTCTTTCTTTTCTAAGGAGTGCCAGTCAGTGAAGAAATATGTACGACGGAGATGTTTAATTATGAGAAATTAAGAGAGATAATAAAAAAGAGACACAAAAACCAACAGACAACAGTCGATCAGTGAACGACCTGCTTACTGTATAAAGAATACGAACACTAATTAATTTTTTATTAAGTTCACTGAGTCGATTATTTTATTTCCATTTTCGGTGTTGAAAGTCTGTAAACAAGAATGAGATAAAAACAAAAAAAAATACCATGTCGAGATAAGCCGGATACTGTAGATAAACATAACATAAACTTAAGTTTAGCGTTTCGTCTAACTTCTATAAAGAATGACCGGCAAGATGGTGAAGTAGCTTGAAATCTAAAACCAATACAACATATTTTCACCTCAAAACACTTCTCCCTATTCGCGGTCACAATTTATGTGGGTTTGCTGATGACTTGTAATTTCCTCTGATAAAGGTTGATTCAAATTGTTTCAGTCAATATATCGATCGTTAATGGGATATATCTATATAGTGGTTCTTCACTTTTCTGAATGAATGTTTTGTCTGATTTAGGCGATATCCTAACTTCCTAACCATTACAGAGCAATTTAAGTCTCAGTAGGTAATGAATTAGTTCGAAAGGAATAAAGCGACTTATTGTGAAAAAGTTATATAAAAAGAATTTGCAATTTACAAAACTTCTCGTTAAATTAATGCCAGAGCCCGAATCAGATGGCACAATCTCTTCAACCTCTGCCTATATAATCTTTTGACCGAAAACTAAGCTTTCTTATAACAGTCATCTAAGTTTTAGCATTTTACTATGAATATTGGTCCATAATAGCAATTTGACCTAAAAATGAATAGTACCAAATTTCGACCACACGGGAAAAGTAAGCCTTTATAAGGTAAAACGTCTTATTTTTAGTTCGTAGATTTTAACTAAGCCAGTTCATGTTTTGCCCTCGACTTATCTCTAAAAAACACCAAGGCAATTAAAATAAGTAAGAAAGTTATATTCGGCGGGGGCCGAATTTCACATACCGACCACTGTTTCTCGCATTCTCCAAGTTCTTTTATTTGATATCCATATCGCTGGTATTATTAAAAAAAAGTAATCGCGGTGTCTACCATATTTATTTTAAAATCAACCCATTTTTAGGCAGATAATATATCTTGATTTAACGAGTGTGCAAAATAGTTTCAAAACATTCCGTCTTGCGTGCCGTATGATGAATAAGCATAAAACTTCAAAACAGCGAAAAAAAATAAAATGTAATTACTCGTAACTTTGTGTGGGCATGGCTGATTGGTTCCATTTTTGGAGTAGAGTATTTTCTAAAGTAAATTTCAAAAATTTCAGCCTTTCAACTTTAAAATTTCCGAATAACGATTAAACTCCAAAAATTTGTTGTTAAAAAAAACGGAGTTGCGTTCAGTTTACGCTGCACTGTGCGCTTCCGCTCTGACCAATTTGGCCCATTTTCAATACCAACCTGGGCGCGAAAACTTCCAATGTTTCTACTAAATTTAAGTCGACATTTTGATTTTTGCGAGCAGGAGATTGCCAGAAACACACACCACACAGGCGGACGGACATGACTAAATCAGACTGCGAATTTCACGCTGATCAAGAATATATATACTTCCTAGGATTTCTGAAGCTTTCTTTTGGGTGTTACATACAAAATGAGTATACCACCATCTTAAAGTGGTGGGTATAAAAAAAAAAAAAACAAAAAATTTATTCAGTTTCTAAAACTATCTAAAAATACATCTGGCAGAACTTATATTAGATGAGCGTTTAGGAATAAAGCGTAGATTAATGCTAAGAAGAGTTTAAAACAACAAAGGGAATTAAACACAATTATATACATTGGAACTCCTTTATTCAAAGTAATGGCAAGCCATCGATAACTGGACGCTTTGCTTTATCTTACAGGTAAATTGTGTAGATATAATTCCTTCTGAAATTTCTTTTGTCCTAAAGTGAAACTAATCCAAATTTTTGCTTTTCCTCAATTTTGTTTAGCGTTCTAGAGTCTGAAGAAGCAAGATGTAATATATATTTTTCTATAGACTTTGTACTAGTTGAACAAGTGAAAATGTGAAAAGAACCTAGATAGAATAAACAGGATGATGTAATCTTGAAGGGAGCAAACGAATATGTAGCATTTCCACTAATGGAATGGAATGAATCAAAGTATTATATCATTCGTCAAAGCTGGCATATTTTCGAACTAACAAATATAACTTATTTGAAACTGTAAGCCATTATAACGCGGACCGCGGAAATAGAATTTGTGCATTTAGCAAACTAGAGATTATATCTTTGCAATCCATCATAATCCACAATATGTCTGTCATCAAATTGGCCATAGTATTATGAAGACGCTAACGAATTTCTGCATTCATTCATTACTTGGACGGATATGCACGTAGTTGTGTTATTGCTTTTCAAAGACAGTAGACTTTTAATGTCAATTTCAATTTTTCCCGATTTTAAAAGTTTCTTCAAAGGATAGACATTTTTATTCCTACATAAAATATAGTCAATTTTGGACCATAATCGATCTTCAAAAGTTATTGCCTTGCCAGGAGAATTCGATCTTTTCCTTTAAAATTACTTTAGAAATGACGCTCAAATGTTTAACGGGGTTAGAAAGAGAAAAAATATTTAGTAATAATGAAATTTTTTCATTAAATTTTTTTAAACATGTTCACGTAATGCCGGAATCACAAATACTCATAGCATATTTAATCTTCACGCGACAATATTCTGATAGAGATCAACACTTGATCATCTATTCGTTTGTATTTTTATTGAACATATTAGATTTTTAGCTCATTTCAGTACCTCCTTCGAAATGAAGAAAGAGGTTCTATTTAAATGTTGCGCACATAAAATACCAAAGACTTCTCTTATTGTCTAGAATTTACCGATCTTATTAAGGCTATCCAACAAGAGATACAAAATATGTATATATAACGACTACATTAATAGGTTTGCTTTGCTTTGCTTTTTTTTTTTCAAGTGGTACATATGCTATACGCCTACCTGTCTTGTAAGTATATGATATATGATTAATTAAATACCAACTGAAGCCAACGAAAACACATAAAGTGCTAATTATTAGTTATACTAAAAAAACAAAGAACAAGAATGAAAATAATAAAATATTAAACGCCTAGAATATGTGAACATTTACAAAATGAATGTATGACGAATGAAAATGTGAATATGGTGAGGGATGAGCGAAGGATAACATAAACAGGCCGAGTGATGAGCAAGAAGTAAAACTACTTACCTTAAGCTTAGATCGGGAGAGGCGCAGCGTATAGCAACACTAGGTATTTGAGGTACTAAACGCATAGCCATAGCCACTTGATTGCGCCACAAACGTAAATACAAATCCTTTTGACTTTCGGTGGGCACTTTCTTTGTGGGAGCCGATGAACGCAAAAGTGATGCGCGATTATCGCTCACCGGTCTTAAGGAAAGAACACACAGAGTTTGCAATTATCCATTATTTATTTATATAAATTCTATAATACTACTTACGTTGGATCGATTACACTATATAGTGTTGTTACTCTTACATAGCATATAGGCCACGCTTGAGTTACAACTGAGGGGCATTTTTGTAGTATACGATCTCTTTCGAGGAAGCCAAATAAACAAACCGACCAGGGATCAAACTGCTGTTGAGGCATGGCACTACTTTGCGATAAATTCAGTGTAGAAGTGGAAGACTTTGAATTATCTGAACAATAAGAAAAAAAAATAACAAAAAAACACAAAACACAAATAAATGTTATCTTTTTTTGATAGGAGTCCTTTAAAAATCTTCACCATCAGTTTGTCCACCCAACCAAACACCACTAGAACGTTCAGCTATCCACTGTAAGTCGATTTGTGTGGCATTTAGTATGGCCGTCTTTTCGGTTTGAGGCAAATGTGGCAAGCATTTTTCTAAAATCTAAAAAAAAAAATCTAATTGTGTAAATAAATGCGTTCTGGATTAACGAACCTGTGGACAGCATTTGTCTATAACATCGAGTAAGGGCGGTTCGTTTTCCGGTAAACATAAAGCTTTCATAAGATTTTTTACTTCTTTCAGTATCATCGCCGCTAGCTTACGTAGATAAGGCCGATAATTGCACAATAGTACCAAAGCGTAGCCCTCCACAAAATGCAACGTTGTAGCTAAAGGAATTTCATTCTTTTTATTTGCATCCGCCATATTTATTACAGTTGTTTGTGTTATGGTTGAAATGCCACTCGAAGTAATGCTTGAAGTCGCACTCGAATTGGTATTTTTAGCATTACTGACACTCGACAGTTGACTGGTTGCAGTATCCTTACCAATACCAACACTAATCACACCACCCGCTCCCGCGAGACCTTGATTATTCGTTGGCCCAATGGTAATGTTTGTTGAAGCGGCTACGTTACCACTGGCGGTGGGTGTCTTTAAATTATTACCACCAGTAGAACTATTGCCGTTAACATTAATGGCACAACGCCATATATTTAAAAAAACAAACAGCATACGAGTGCAATTCTCCAATAATTGCGGATAGGTGTCGGTGACATCGCGCACCAGAAACTGTGTGTAACCGTGCACGACATCCTGACGCCAATCCGGAAAATCGATCACCAACGTTTGTAATGATTGATGCGTTAACATACGCAGCTCCTCGTCCATGTGCACCGTGAGACGCGACAATAAGTCCACTAACTCTTGCGGTGTCATAGTATCGGGGATTAAACGGGGCACAGCAGCCACACAAGTACGAAAGAGATCAATGCGAGGTTTACGTTCGCCCGAGAGCATTTCATCGGGCTCTTTATTTTGATTTTGTGTATTCGTCATCATTAGTGGACGCCCATAATGAACATCCAGGGCTCTCAGTATATCGACAAATACACGTCTCACGTGTGGAAAGTACGTGGACATGCCGATACTACGCGCTGTGTCATCTGTCAGCATTTTGTTGATGTACGTTTTCTTAACGCGCAACGTGTTGCCGGAGGGCAAGACAGGTACTGTGCGAGGCATTGGAGGTTCACCGTCCTTTTGTTGTAGAGAATCAGCGACTACTAAGAAAGCACGCAAACCAATACTCATACGTTCGGGATTAAGTATAAGCTGAAATAAAAAATATGTAGACTGTAATAGAATTCGTTTGTTGATGGCAATTCATGGAAACCGCTACCTTAATAGAGCGCCCTACACACAGCAGATCATAAACGATTTCACGCATAGCAAAATCTAAACGTTCTTGAGCTATAAATTGTATTATCTTAACGAAAATATTAAGTGGTGTGTCCCGCGGTACAACACCTTTCGAGCCCCTTTATTAAAAAGTTAAGATACAGATAAGAAGAAAATATATATAAATAAATTTATTTTATAATTAGGATATTTACAAAATTAGTCTTACTTGGGAAACAATGAATTTACAATACTTTGTAGGCGCGAATGTGTAGCCGAATTTGACTCACATTTAATTCGTATCATGTAAACCCATAACAGGCGATACAAGGACTCCAAGGCTACACGACTCATTTTTGAATCACGATTTTTTAAATTACTCAAGCACATGGCCAAAAAGTAATGCCAATTCGATAGGAAGAATGTTTTCTGAGAAACGCATAACAGGCATGTTACCAAAGGGAAGAGTGCTAAACGATGTTTCGATTTCGTAGAAGCATCCAGTGTTTGCACATACAATAATTCAACGAAATTTTTAACGCAGGGTACGTTCACTTCATTTTTAACAGCCTGAAAGATAAAATAACCTTATACATCTGCAGAGTGCTATGAGATATGTCGAAACTTACTGCGGCTACGGGTACAAGAATTTCCACAAATAGACCAGCCAAAGCATGCTTAATATCCTTATCTTTTAATTCTAAGAAATATTGACCGCATTCATGCATGAATTGAAATGATGCCTCAAATTCTTCAATAGGCACCATCTGTAAGGACGGATAGAGAATACATATAGGAACATTTTATAAACAACGGATCTATGCATAAACCACCAGCAAAAATCGGGTAAATTTTAAATGTGAAATGTTGCAGAACCATTCGCAAATGTTAGGGTCGGTACCTCCAATTGTTGAATACCGGGCTAAGTCGACTTAAAGCCTTTTCGCTTTCATCGACAGCGGCCTAGCGTACCCGCATATGGGAGATCAAAACAACGACGACAACGGAATGTCCCAAAACATATACGATACACGCACTCGCCTCTAGCCTTTTATCTTTTCGAAAACAAAACAGAAGGAGAGACATCGAAAAGACAGATTTTATTTGTCCAGATTTTCGTTTAATGCTTTCTTCGCTTCGGTCTTCGGTAATCGGTAAGCGGTAATCGGTTCGGTAATGTATGGTATTCCAAGTGCGTTACAAATGTGCGGAAAAACACCTGCTAACACCTGTTGTCCGAATTTCTACAAGGTAGTATGCATAGATTTCAAATGGATATAGAAAATGACAATAATACCACCTACCTTTACACGAAAAAATTTCATACCCATTAACAAGCTAATTATGCTTTGCGTGGTGTGTGGAGAAGGTTCTTTGGCTCTTAAATCTTTTAATTCATTCATGAAACGCTTACGCACCGAACTGAAACGGGATTGGGCCAAAACGCCAATTACCTCAGCGTATAAGTCCGCTATAATATGTATATTATGAGCGTTGGGATTGTTTTGCAAACCGTCTTTGTATTTAAAATGTTTGAAAGCCAAATTTTCAATACTACGCACCAAGTCCTCATGACCCGGATGAAAGGGTAATTGCTTTAGAATTTCGATGAGAGCTAAACAGAAAATGAATTCAACGGCAGCTTCTCTTCGTTGCAATTGAAATTCCAATTCAATGCCATTCATAGGTTTGCTGGCATTAGCTGATTTCTCCATACGTTTCAGATCGTTTTTAATTTCAGCATCGGACAATTGCCGTCGATGCCAAGCCAAAAGCGTATGCAGTAACGAGGGCAAGCAATGCTCAGCTACACTACCTAGAGCCGATAACAATTGATCAAATTGTTGATCTTCACCGCGTTGCAACAATTTCGATAGAGTTTTATCGGCACTTTCGAGCATTACAAGTTCAATTTTCTTTTCCGCTTGCAAGGTAAAATCGAAGAAAAGATTACGCATGACAATTTCGCCTGGCCTTAAGGTGTTGTTATCATTATTTTCATTTTGATTTGTAACACCGACACTAGTAGCTAAGGTATATGGTATCATGTTGACAACGGAACTGCGAGAGTGAGTACCCCACGGTAGTAAAGACTGCCTCTGTGGTATCATTACAGAATTATTGCCTAATGCCGGTAATGCCGTATTAGTTGCTGTCGACGCAACTACAGCCGTTAATGGCTGGGTGTTAAGTCGATTGGCGCTATTCTGTGCATCAACAGAATTGTTATTATTGCTATTAGCGCTATTACAACAACTATTAATATTTTGATTATTCATTTGGAATTGGTGTTGTTGCTGTCCCATATTGATTACGTTAACGTTGTCCGCATTATTGCCAATTGTTAACTGTGATTCATTTAAAATATTGCCGCTAGCTTCGCTAATATTGGATAAATTTTGAGGTAATGGATTTTCGTCATTAGCTATGTTAATGGTACTGAAAACATTATTATCACCGCTATGTATTGGCGATGAAGTCGTTATATTAGCTATTCCTGGCGCGCCAACTCCACCAGTCCCGGCTGCTACTCCTGCTGCTGCTGCTGCTACTCCTACTCCTCCTCCTCCTCCTCCTCCTCCTCCGCCTCCGCCTCCTCCGCCACCTACTACGACGCCTAAGCTGTTCCGTGACGACTTTGCTGTTACTAATGCATAATCACCGTATGTGACTGAATGATGTGAGGGAGGTGTTGTACTAATTTCGTTATTATCATTAACTGGTGCAGGCATTTGACCCTCATTCTCATCTATAATGCTAGTTGCAATTGGACTGGAAGTCGTTAGAGGAGTGGTAGGTCCAGTCGTCTTAGGACTACCCAAAGTATTTATAATGTTTTCATTTTGACTTGGATTTGATCCTATTCCCGACGATAAGAAAAATCAATTGATTTTATCATTAATCATTCATATTCGACTCATATTTTTGCTTAATATTTAAGACATTATTAATTCTAATTAATGAATGAGTCTAAAATGTATTTATAATTTTCAAAAACTATTTAAAATGCGAGAGAATGATACAATGAGAAGCCTATATAAAATGCGATTTGTACAAAAATAAAAGAGTAACGTAAATTTATGCTTAACCTTTGCATAAAAATACGACGCATATCTAAATTTGCCCACCCTTTATATTGAAATAATGCAAAAGTCAACTAAGGCGCATAATCTCGCTAACTTAGTAACCACCTAAGCCAAAAAATAAATAATAAATGCTTTTTCACTTAAAACATGATATGTAAAATTAAAAAGAATTACGCTTACGCTTATGGAAGTTTAAAAAATGCTCCCATCCCATCCGTATTTTCTGTATGTAATAATAATGTTAAACATGACAAATTTTATTCATATGGGAATCTTTTCAATATATATCGTTATATGGATGGGATTTGTTTGTGTAAAAATGCTACTATCCCTGCATCCCCTTTCAATAGAGTTCGTCATGCATGTCAAAACATCTCTAAAACTTTTCATCTCTTGTTTAAGGAATTGGCGGACAGATGGACAGACGGTCTTGAATCGGTTCGAAAAACGATTCTGAATTGTTTTCAGTGTTGCATACATGTACTCAAGCTTAATTTAATCGTACCACAACAACTGGCATGTGTGCTTGGATAATTGGTCATCAAATACGTAATGAAAATATGATTATATATATAGAATGGGGATATATAGAGAGCGTGCCAAAGCGTAATTAAACAAACGTGATTTGTGATGGGTATTCCCGCCGTCGAGGCACAAAGATGTGCACACGCAAAAAAGATGGAGATTTTTTTTGAAAAAAATGTTCCTTTGGAAAATTTATCGAAACTGCAAAAAAAAAAAAATTCTTACATCAGGTTCTATGAAAATGCCAAGACAATATTTAGAATGAAGAGAAAAAGAAATGATGATCAATGAATATAATGAATGATATTGGGTTATATAAAGTTGACACGACACTTCTGCAATTAATATTTCATTATGTAATAATTATTATGTGATGATTTTGTAAATATAGGCTTAAGGCCTTACGTATGAAGAAGTAGTTCGTAAGTAATGAGTTTTAATTCGTAGTATTGAGCTCTACATTTTACAATTTTACTTTACTATAAAGAATCGGAAAGAAGAAAAATGAATTGAATATTGAGTACCGCCGTTCGTAAAAAATTGTAAAAGTTCATAAAATGTACGACTCGGTAAAATGCCAGACATTATAACAGCTTAACATTCCAAACAAGCGTCAGCTATGTCAAAAAAAATAAATAAATAAATAAATAAATAATCGTAATAATATTAATAATAATAAGAATAATAATAAAAAAGATATGTAGTTAACACTTTTAAAAGTAACTCTTAATATAAAAATATTCCTAAAAAATCTCTTTGGATGCATTCATTCGAAGGTTTTATAAATAAATTGTAATCTTACGGGAAAAAGTGGCTAACCATCGATTATAAAGGTTTAATATATTTTAATAATGATCACTAAGCGTTTAGGTCATACGTACAGTGAGTGCATAAGAAATTTTAAAATATGAGAAAATAAGAACTTTTCCTAAGCGCATCCAATTTTCTTATCAACTTCTTTTGAGGCCAGGAGGCAAGGACATTTATTTTAGTTTTCTTTTCTCACTTTCCAATTTCCAAAGTGATATTTACGAGTTTTATAATTGCCTCCATTAAAGAGCAAGGGCACGTTTCCCGGCAATACCGTGTTTTCATACTAACAAGATGCATGGATGCGAAGATAATTGGAAAAAGAGAGCATTGGTGGTCATGAAGGGGAATGTCGATGATAACCTACTAATTATTATATTGATTAATGTAAGGTGAAGGAAAATGATCGTGGCATTTACAGTTCTCTCAGTTTCTACCAAGCCATTAGCGATGTGTGCAATTTGGCAGTGTCCTACTAAACAATTTTGATCGCTTCCTCTCAACCGGGCGTTTTAATCGTTCTACTTGTTGGCTATAGAAAGTACAATTAATTGCAATGTGGCCAGGTTTGCAACAGCTGTTGATGTAGGAGCAAGTTTGTTAAAAATTTTCATAATATTTATTAATATAATTGTTGAAGCATGGGCAGAATACGCGTCCTGAATGTCTCCATCTTCATAAACATCATTCTACGGAACAAGTTATATCGTAAGATTTTTGGCTCCCTTTCGAAATGCGTTTACTTTCGACTGAACATCAACATATCTCGTAAGATTTTGTTTTTCTTACTCGCTTCTCGGAACATGGGACATGCCCATAGTATGACTTAATGCAGTTAGTTGGACCACAAGGTTACGCGATTCTAAGGTTATCTACTGAGAAAAACACAAAGGTTTCTTCTCCATCCAATTAGAAAAAGGGTCTTTTTTCCATTCCAACGCTCGCCAATCACACAAAAACGAATATTTTCTAAAAATTGTATGAATGCTTGCCACAGAGCTTCCTAATCTAAAGATGCCTCGTATTTCTTTTTCAATACTTAAAAGGCGAGCTTCATAATCTTCTCCGTTATTGTTATTGCATTACCTTGCCTATCTTTCAAAAAAGGAAAGAATTCGAATCGAAAAGATGTCCTTCTATTTTTTTAAGTTTTAGCTTCTTCTTTTTTCCCTTTCTTTTTTTTTTTAGTGATTTTCTTAGGTTTGAATGGTTTTAGTGCAATCAAATATTTCGCGTAAGCAATTCATATCGAATTAATGTCACTCAGCAAAAATCATTAAGAAAAACATTACTTATATCTATATCGTGTAGCACATTCGTGCACCCTGCAGTGTGTGCAGGCTACTCTAACTCAAAGGATTTAGAATTAAAGTCCCAAACGATTTGAATTGTTCACGTTTTTAGTATTTTTTTTCTTTGCGGCCCACCATAAGTAAGTTTTTAGGCTCGAAAAATTTAAATTGCGATCTGTAAAACGATAGTATTATGCGTGGGAATAATTGGGGAACACCTGCTTTTTTAAGACATAACAAATTTACAGTTATGACCATCAAAGTCCATAATTAACATGTCTTAGTCATTTATTAAGAAGAATTAACAAAATGGTTTTTGACAGCCTTTTTCGCTCTGTAGCTATGTACTTGATTCAAATCTGGAATAGATTAGTGAATACTCTATGAGTTTACCGAATGAGACCGTGTCACTGATTTTGCAATAATTATATGTAAATATTCTCCTGGCCTCAAAAATGAAGCTATCGACTTCAAATTTGGCAGAAACATTGCAAGTTCCTGCACGCAGGTTGGTATTGAAAACTGAGAACCTCTCTGCTTCTTAAAGGGAATGGAAAATTGGTTTTTTGCCCATTGCTCATAAAATATAGCAAATAAATGTACAAAAATTTGAAGGCATATTCTATGGACCATGCTGTAGTACCTGACAAAAATTTTTATTTTGAAAATAGAAGAAATCAACTGCGCGCCCACTTCATGTTATAGAGCATGAGAATTTTCTTCTTTTATTGCTTTTGTCTTTTTTTGGAGTAAACGGTGATGGGTATAAGTTATTCGGTCGCGAACGAATTTAATTTTCTTACTTGTTTTTTTTTGTTCTTTGTTTTAACTTAAATAATAATGATGACACATCGTTTATTGGTTTTCTTTTGTATAAACGTAAGCATGAAGAAAAGAGAAAAAAATAAGTGCACTCCAATACAGATATACATGCGTGTGTTTTACTCTTTATACTGGTATTATGGTCTTAGTGGACTTGAAGTTTTTTCATTCATTCATTCATTCATTCATTCATTCATTCATTTGGACTTCGAATGTGTGGAAATGCAAGAGAAATTAAAAAAACAATGAACTTGAAATATGTCATTGATTCTTTTATCCTCGTTCTTCTTAACTTCTATTGATTTTCTTAAAAGGATTTATATAAATCTTGACTTCTGCTCTTTTTAATAATTTTATACCGAATAACGACCTTATAGACAATTAGATAATGGGTCAATGCCATTAAGTGTTCACAGATATGCACATATATACACAATGGAATACCGTAGAGTATATTATATCTTAAAGCAGATAGAGTAAATAATTTACTTACCTTTTATTTTTCTTTGTGTCCATTGGAAATTCCATAACATTAATAAATTGGCATAAAGTTATTTCGAAATTTTTAAATATTTTTAAGGACTTTTTAGCCACTAATACTTATGTAACATATTATTCAAACTTTTTAAGGAAAACAAATAGCGATGGATTATACCAATCAGGGCCACAATAACGATTTCGATAATTGTTTCAGTTTAAGTTTTTTTTTTTGTTTGCACCAACAAATCTATTTAAACTTTAAAAATTTTTTTATAATTTTCGAAAAAAGATTTTCGAAATACTTTCTCAAATGTAATTTTTATTGAATTTTTAAAGACGATTTGATGAAGAGACGGAGTAATGAGAAATGCGAAAACTTTATTTTAAACTTTATTTAAACTTGAACTAAAAAATTGTTTTTCCAATTTTTTATGAGAACATCCATATAAAAATTTCGACAAATATTTCTTCAAATTTCTTCTTAGATTTAAGAAACAAAAGCTAAGTAAGGAAGTCGTGGACTTTTCAAGGAATAACGTGGACATCAATCGACAGCGTAACTTCAATTTATGTACAAAAATTTTTTTCTAACCTAAAATGTCAATGAGAATGCCACCAATGCTAGCAACTTTTGATCCTTATGTCACTTGAACAGATATTTTTTTTGGCAAAAAATGAAGACAAAATTCAAAGTTGTCTTTGTGGTGAATTTTTACGTTATAATTGTGCTCGGTCGTCACTTAAATATCGTGAGCTACTATTTTCGTTATAAAAAGCCAAAAATTCAACCGTCGTGATGAATAAAACATCACTTTCCATGAGAACCTTTCATGACAGGTTGGTCAAAAACAAAACAAAAAAATATCTGATCCAAAATTTCCCACATTAAATTTATATATCAGATCAGGGTTTTGGATGAATTTTGAACGTAAAATACTAAAACATCGACTTTGTTATCATATAAGGAATTAATTCAAGGAATTTCAAACATTGTTCGTCATTTCAATCAAATTTTCCACATTCATTGTGAATATGCAAACAAACTATTTTCCACGAAAAAAGAATGCAAATAACGGTTCCCAGAAAAGTAAAATGAAAGACGTCGCTGATTTTTTTGCATTCTTCTACAGTTTTAGTGAGATCGACCGTAGAGTATATAAATTTTGATTGTGTTGCAGTTTACGACAAAACATCAATTTTTTTACCTTTCAAAATTCAAGTGCTCTTTGTTATCTTGTTTTCGATTTTCGATACTTTAATTTTCGCTGCCAAGACCATGTGTTTCACAGACAAATAAAAAGACGGATGGACGGAAAAACATGGCTAAGTCGATACAGAATTTGAAGGACGGATGGACGAAGGAACGAAAAAACATGCCTAGGTCGATACAGAATTTGATATCGATTAAGGTAAAATCATTGATAATTCTTTCTGGACGTTTTGGCAAAATGAACATGACACCATCCTTCCGTAAAGGGTATTAAAAATACAAGTTTGCAAAATTGAAATTAATGTTCAATCGCGATTTCGATTATCACATAATCGCGTTTTAGGGTTTCGGGGTGCATTACATAAAAGCAATAACAGCACATGTACTTTAGAAAAATAAAAAGATGACCAATTAATAAAAGTCCCGCTCAATATGATTATTATAACATCATGCCTGATTTGTCAATATAAAAATATTTTACGTCTACGCAGCGATTATGCTGAAATATATTCTACGATATATAGAGTTTTCTCACTTGTTTCATCATTCATTCATTTTCATTCACGGGAAACACTTCCCACTTCAGATTTACGCTTTTCAGCAATCAGGCGAAACATAAAAATACAGCTTTTATCACATTGATAAGTATTAGTGTTGATGGCGAAGATTTTTTAAATTTAAAGCACATTTCACGATTTGATGTATAAACAAAAAATTTTTGGGAAAAGAAAAATCAAAAGAAATTAAAAAAAAAAAAAAAAAAAACAATCAACAAATAATTATTCAATTATATATATTTGAGTAAACTTTAAAGTTCTTTGCTTCATTTTGAAAAATAAAACGAGTCTATAAATCTGTTCATTTGAAACACACACGCACACGCACACACACACACACGCGCGCGCGCACACACACACTTGAAAGCATACATATCATATATGGTCGCATATAAATATTATTTATTATAATTATGTGTTTTTTGTTTTTCTTCTTTTTTTGTTGCTGTTGTTGTTGTTGTTGTTATTATTATTTTTTGCAAAATCTATGAGCTCAACGATTTTTTTTGCTTTTGGGGCAAAATAAGTGACATAAATAAGTATAAAAGGGAAGGAAAACACACCACTAAATGTTACATTTACGTATATATATGTATATATATATATACATGTCATATACACATGTATATACAGATATGAATAAAATATTTTCTGAACGATATGTTTATTCAAAAAATTTATTATTATTGTTATTATTTATATTTTGTGATATTTCTTATTATTATTGATAGATTTGCAAAAAAAAAAATAAAAAAAAAAATATTTCTTACGAAATTCAAAAAAAAAATTTTTTTTCTTCTCTTAGTTAAGAAAACAAATTATTATTATATTATATTAATAAAAAAAATGTTCTTCTTTCAAAATACGAATGACATGCAAATGAATGCCAGCGACGCTAATTACAAACTGTTGCCGCACAATCAAATTTCAAAGTTATATGAGCACGAAAAAATAAAAAACAACAAAAACGTTAAGCAAATATATATATATATATATATATATATATAT
>CCAG010001377.1:0-30115 GCA_001077435.1 Glossina morsitans morsitans
TTGAACGAAGAAAAGAAGAAAAAAAAGAGAGCGAGAAAAAGAAAAATCCTCGACTGACTGAACATAATCGAATTACTTACAACAGAATAATTTCTAATTGAAAAATATTGTAACTAACACAAGGACCACCACATACAACATTTTCTACACCAGGCTATATGCGTCTGTATATATTTGGATATGAAAACTTGCAGACAAGAAATGAAATGATTTTCAATTTTTTTTTTTTTGTTTTTTTTTTTTTTGAAAAGATGTGTACACATAAACACAAAATATTTCACCAGCTCTATGTACAAAGTTGTATACATGCGCATATGTGCCTAAGGAAACTAGAGTGGGGGGGAGATCTAAACTACCCGCATTAACTTTCCATCAATTTGTAACAATAAATGGACCAAGAGAAGTACGGATCAGGAATGCGAAAATTTTTGGCTACAAGAAGGAAAAATAACATTTGTTGTCATATTGAAAATTTCTTTGCCGTTGTGACTTCTGGAATGTTAGTTAGTATTGTATATATATATATATATATATATATATATATATATATATATATATATATATATATATATACGGTATACGCGAGCGTGTACCGAGCATACAATCGCAAATATAAGCAGGAAAAAACAAAAACAAAAACTCAAAACTAAAACCAAAACAAAAACAAAATATTTAATTAAGAGAATAAAATGAAACGAAATTTAAGAATAAATTGCATTTAGATTAGATCGAATCTCTTGATACCCAACATTTGATTTTTCTCATTTCTCAAAATGAATGGCAATACTGTAAGGATAGCATAGTCTGTACGCATCTAAATCTACTCTTATAGAATAACCATGCATGCGACAACACGCAACAGTGTACACTTAATATTCCCGAATGTTACTGAAGGCGTGCGGCTACAGCTTAAGCCCGGGACAGACGATGAACCCAGTTCGAACTCTGGCGTCAAGTAAAAGATCATATTGTGATCAATTTTATCGAATGTCGGATAACCGCAACGGTTTTGATGCAGACAAAACCCGCATTAGATAAGCGAAAGTTTAGCTTCGTAGTGCTCTAACGTGTGATTATGTACTGGCAGCCTTCGCTGGTCGCTAGTCGACGATATCGGAACATGTTTTGGGTGGTCAGATAACTCATCTTTTGCCTAATCCGCATTCACGTTGAGTTGCCGGCGCAAACCGGTACTTTCGTCGACGACAGATCAGTCAGATCACGCTTTTAAAGAAACCGATTCATTTTAGTTCAGTCGTTTACCACATACCATCTCATAAGAAGAAGAATCATTTTGTTTATGATGGAGTTAGTTTAAGATCGGAAGGAAAGGGGGATATGGCCTGATACTCATTTCGATTCCAGCAATCGTAACCATATAGTAACGAATCATTGTCGTTAGTTCTTATGACCACTTCAATCATTATATCCTACAGTCTTGCTAACATAGTGCGAATTTTTGGGGACAGTTTTCCTAGATGGGCTTGGAGACTTGTTCAGTATCGAATATCGCTAAATTTATTAAAAAATCAGTTTGAGTTGAAACAGAATTCATCCGATAATCACTGCTCTTCGATAAAATTTAGACATGACCGCAGCCAATTTAAGCTAAGCTAACCTAACCTATTAAAGAAAAGAAAAAAACTAGGGAAGATCAAGTGCAATATAGAATATCGGCGAATCCGCTATTTGCTTATTGGCAATGAGCCTTTAGAAGGAGGAATTCAGCTTTTAATTTTAAAAAAAGCTTTAGAAAAAAGCTTGCAGATCCAGACTTCACCCATTAGTCAGTCGGTTTAAAGATTTCTCAATGTAACCTAACGAAAGCGACAAAAATTTGAATTTAATTTTGTTCACTTAGACGCACTTTTGAGATTATAACCGATGGGAAAAGATTTTTTTAATTTTGTTAATTACCGCCAGCTTCATAGAGTGACGTTGTTAGTTCCCGTAATTAATTTGATGAGTATGAGTCGGTCGTAGAGTTGGTTTAGTGCAGTGAAAGTCTGACTGACTGACTGACTGACTGAATGTCAATGCTTTCTCTCGTTTAAAAATAAACAACAGAGCAACAAAAAACGGAAACTGATAGGGCGGATGAAAGGGCGATTAAATAAATAAATTGCGGTATTCATGCTAATCGTACAGGCGGGCCTGTTCGTCTGCCCGTCTTACCATTTGTCCTATCTTGAAAAATGAGAATAAAGAACTGCAAGTTGACACTTATGTTCCCTGTTTACATAACTTAGTGACGCGTTTTCAATTAAAGACGAAACACATCAACAATTTAGGCAAAGCATGTGAAGAAAATGTCAGCCTAAAATTTCAGCCTTCTATCACACTTGTTGCGCTCCTCCAGTGTTGTCAACATTTATAAATCTCTGTTCGATGCCCTCAATTTTCAATTTTCAAAATATTTTCCAAACAATTACGAATAATTTGCGCGATGGTAAGCAAATTTTTAATCGCTTATGTCGTACAAAAGTAAAATTCGATGATGTATGTAAGTGGAAAAAACTTAAGATCAAGGAAAATATTGAAACAAAAAAAAAACATTATTCGATTTCAGTGCAAAAGCTAAGTAAATGTACATACATAGCATATAGTTACCGTTATCTAATATTCAGTTAGACCGGTTTCTATATGACGTACAGACTCTCAACTTTCTATTCAATTATTAGAAAATGTTTTTTAAGGAAATAAAGAACAGATCCATATTTGTTGTGCTCAAGCAGAGTAAGTAATTTAATCGATTTTCTATTTCGTAAGGCTATTAACAGCAAATGTTCAATTGCTGAACGTAACCTAAAACAAAAAATAAATTAAATTAAAGAAAACATAAACAAAGTATTCGAAATCTATAATAAATAGCAAATAGTTATTAGTCAACATATGTATATGATGGAGATTATTTTTAGATATATGAACCCTTCTGTCAACCGTAAGATACGTTCAGTTCATTTCGATTGGTTTGAGAATTTTTTTTGCTTTTTTTTTTTTAAGAGGTAAAAAATACACACCGAGCGAGCATTCTATACAAAAAGCGTTTATTCTACGTGAGTTTGAAATTCTAATTAAATTCTGTCTGTATATCGTTCCGCCCATCTGTTGCAAGACTTCGGAAGAAGAAGTTGTGAATTTCCATAAATCACATTTGGAAAGTTGGGATTGCTAAGTTGGGCTCGCAATAGATACCATCTTTAAATCATTTCACCTGTCCTATCGGGTGTACGTGTTGCTAGCGTTTACGCGAACGCATATTGACGCAGAAACTTGGATTTTAATTCATATGTAGTTGAATATGTTTTTGTGCCACGTTTTTTGTATGATGCGATGTATGTGTGAGTGTGTACATTTTGAATATCCACGTGCGCTAAACGATATAATTTAGCAAAAATTTCTAGCCGCTTCAATAAAGTCAAATATTTTATTAATATTTTGTTCAGTGTCCGCAAATGAATCCTTGAATATTGGAAAGATTTTCGCATTCATAAAGTATGTATCATAAGGGTTTATCCACAATTGCAAATTAAAGGAATAGACTTCCGGGTCTAATTTGTTTATTTTATTTGAAAAGCACTTTCTCAATATTTCGTAAAGCTTAAAATGAAAAAATAAAATGTTTTTTCCGTTCACTGTATAGCGATTAACGAAATTTTTAAATTTTAAGAAATGTTATATAATTACAAATTAACAAACAAATAAATAGAAATTTTTAATCTCTCACTTTATTATTCACCGTTTGCCCAACTTTTCGCCTAAATCGTAAATCAAAAATTAGCAGTTCGGATAGAGCGAAACAAGAACGGTCTTAACACTATTTATGAGTTCACATAGATCTAGATGTTTATATATGCATGCTGATTCACACCGCCGTAGTGTAATTTCACTCAATAATCGATAGTTTAACGATTTGCGCGCAAAGAAAAAAAAAATTTAAATAAATCTACAACACATGCTTATCACATAAATCATACTATTAATAGTAAATAATAAAAGTAACGTCGACAACAACGTTTGAATTACGTACATATATGTGCGTTTGCGGTAAATTGTTGTTGTTAAATATTGTCCTCATCAATAAAAGGAAAGCCATTAAATCTGAGAAATTATCTTTAACGGTCGGCCATATTTAATAATATTTATTCGGTCTGTTGCGGCGTATGAGCAATATTTTAAAATTCAACTGCACTAATATTTTTCATCAATTAATATAACAAACACTCTGAAGTAAGAAGACGCATTGCTATAATGAGTAGTTAGTTAGTTACATTATGCATGAACATAAATATGAGCTTAACTTGCTTTAATAATCAGAAAACAATTAATAATCGGTTAAGAGAGATCAGGTCAGGAGGAGGGGGTGCATTTTTTAATGAAAATAGCAGAAGACGGATTCTTTAGTTGCTTTCTCGTCGCTTAGTTTTTTGATTTCAACGTCGACGAACACATGAAGTGTGTTCAGTTGTTGATTTCTTAATTCTCAAAAGGACGCATATCTCCAAGTCTTCCTGATACAAGAGATTGATAGTAGACTTGTAGTCATCCACGTTTACCGTGGTTTTTCCTCTGCTATGGCAACGAGCAAAATTGGACGTAAAGTTGTAGTACACGCGCAACTACCGCATTTGATATAAATTACAAACCGTTCCATTAATTGCTTGTTTAAATAAATGTTTAATCCCTTTCCGGTTTTTCAAATTTTTATACTCACCATCGAAGGATGCAAGTATACTGATTTTGTTGTCATGTTTGCACCTTGTAAAGAACATATAAGCGTCAATTTCTGAAATGATCTGGGCAAGTCTGTCCGGCAGTGTGGAAGAGTATTATTGATATTCTTCTAGTCGCGAAAATTGTGCTATCGACTTCAAACTTCACAGAAATATTTCAAGCTCTCGCACATAGATTGATATTGAAAATAGGCTGAATCAGTTAAAAGACACGCCCACACTAAACTGTGAACTGAAAGCACCTATCTTTTGTGTGAAGTAACATTATTACAGTGTAGAAATTTATTTATATCAAAAATGTAAATAGATAACCACGCCCATCGTAAATAAATATATATTTTATAGCTAATTACTTTCACCTAAAAACGTCCGAAACTCCTCCTCCTTAATACCGATCTAGAAATAATATGTGGGAATAATTACATATAATCAAAATTGGTACGATGAAGTGAATGGTGGTAATGGGTACACAAGATTCGGCCTCAGCCGAACAAAACCTTATTAGCTTGTTTGCTTTCACACCCCTCGTGATTCGCTCTGATATTCTGAATTTTCTCGGGTTCATCATCTATATTCTCAATAGAAGTTTAAAACTTGCTATATATGTAGTTTCATTTGTTGAGCGCAAGTCGAATTTAAAACTGAGTGTGGTCCATCTACAACCACGCCCACGCACAATAGACAAAAGCCTATAATTTGCAACTGACGAAGACAAAATAAATTTGAAATAGATTTGATGGTTTGACTTGGAACTTGACTTGGTGTGCTCACATAAAAAATCGAAGTTACCAACAACACCATAATTCCGCTGTATGTGTCAGACGGTGACGTTTCTAAATGCCTTAATATTTATTAGAAATTTTACACAGCTAACTGTCGTAGGCGACAAACTGTTCTAATCTATGGTCATCAGCTCCAAAGTTAAATTTTTTATCTCATAAATATAGATCGACTGAGACTCTTATGCCTTTCAATGTTCAATGTTGTTTCAATGTTCACTAAATAATGGTTTAGAGAGATTAAAGTACAAACAGATACAGAGATACACAGGCATGGAAAAGGTTGTTCGGAATTCGTAGAGACTAGACGTGTTTTGCAAGCACCTCGCACTTTCGTGATAGCTCTTTTTCTTTATTTTCTGTGCTTCCCCATTGTGCTGGGGCCATTCAGTGGCAGTTAACAATGTACAAAGAATAAAGGAAAACCAGAGGTAAGAAGGCACTGCAGACACACCCCTCTTAAAGTCGCTGTTCCGCACATTTTAATTAGAGTAGCATAGATTAGGGCGAATTTAAAATTAAGCACAGTATACACATCTATGTAGACTCGCGCACCAAACACATTGCAGGAACACATACACACATTCGAGCCAACAGCGGTAATCGACAATAAGAACCGCAACTGCAGTAAAAATAACAAGCAGCAACAAGGGCAGCAGTAACAGTGAGATACTATTAAATATGATGCCGGTTACGATTAGCGGCGAGCAAGCACCCGCAGGAAAACAGATTAGTATGTACGGAGGGCTGGAAATGCAATATTTCGCAATCAGCGGAAGAGGATCCGTTTAAGATAAGCGGGCACCAGTGCCACTGAGAGCAAGGCAACCGCAAGAGAGAAGCCGCCAATGCTGCAAGGATAAAGAAAAGACGATGATAAAATTTCGGAGTTTATAGATACGATTGCCCTTCCTAGGCGCACTATACATTAACCCATGCGAGCTTTGACGGATATGCATGCTGTGCTGCACAAAAAAGCGGGGCAGGCGTTTCAAAATTGAAATCTTAAGAAAGAAGAAACGTAGCAGAAACAGTGCCAAACATTACGTTGACCTAAAAATAAAGTGGACATAAGAAAAAAGCGGCAACCAAAACAGCGAATGGGAAATGACAAAAGAGGGTCAACCAATCGTACGCATGAACTCAGATATTAAATGTCACCTTTGTGTACATCCACGGCGCTCTTGCAAAACGAAAAGATTAGGATTAGATGAGTCGTATGCAGAGTACGCCCATGCGACATCCTTACGAAATGCGTGCATGTGGCATCATTCAAATGCCGAGAATATGGCCTTATCGTCAAATCGTGCAAAAGTGACCAAGAAAATAAAACCAAGTGTTGCTTTATATGTGGTCAAGAAGGTCACGTAGCCAAACAATCCATGAAATTAACTAAGTTTAAGCTTTACTTGCAGAGCGAAGGGACTAAATGCCGGCCATATAACAACCAGCCAGTTATGCCCGGCCTATAAAAAGATCTTAACAAAACGAAAATGATGCAGTTGAACATAAATCACTGCGAGGCGGCACACGATCTGCTAAAGCAATCAGTTATTGAGCAAAAAATCGATGTGGTAGCGATATCCGAGTCATGCCGTAAAATGTACAATGGTACGTACGTCACGGACCGGGCTAACATGGCAGCAATTTGCGTTTATGGTGCATTAAATATACAAGAGAGCCCAGCGAGAAACGGCAAATATTATGTGGTGGCTAAAATGAATGGTATTTTCATACCCAGTTGTTATTTCCCGCCAAGTCTAGTTCTACGAGTGTTTGAAGAAGCACTGGACGCAATGATTACAGGGGCTAACGGTTGTAAAGCGGTAATAATCATTGGAGATTTTAATGCACGGGCGACAGAATAGAGTAGGAGGTATCCCAACCGTAGAAGGGAAGCTTTGCTTAGAGCCATGTCAAATCTGAACGGGATCCTATTAAATGATGGCAACAAAAATGAGTACGAAAAAAATGGAGCTGGATCGGTAGTAGACATAACTTTTGCCAGTAGTTCCTTGGTACGTTACAGGGAATGGCAAGTTAGCGGTATATACTCTCAAGGTGACAATTATGCGATAATCACAGGTGTGCGAATATGGGTGGAGAAGAGCGTGTAAGAAGATGGAGAGAGGAAACACTAGATATTGCTATATTCAAGGCAATGATATCGGAAGCTATGAACTGGCCGACAAAGATTGAAGAACAAAGAAGAAAACTGGCCTCACACATAGCTAAAGCGTGTGACATAGCTATGGTTAGAAGATCAAATTGCCCAAACCGTAAGCCAGTGTATTTGTGGAATGTGGAAATCGCAAAATTGAGGAAGAAATGCGTACAAGCAAGACGTAGACAACAAACGCATTATCACACTTCTCAGTGAGATGTACACGGAGATATCTATAAGCAGGAAGCGAAGACCACTAAAAGTTCCCATCAAAAGAAGTAAAATTGCAGGTATCAAAAAACTATATGACGATGCGAATTCAAATCTATGGAGAGGAGCATATCGTTTGGTCGTGGCAACGCTAAAGCGCAGTAGAATGGAAATTCCAAATGACCCCCTTTTCATGAATGAAGCGGTCGAAATTCTGTTTCCAAAACATGAACTACCAGGTTGACGTCTAGGAAACCGCAATGTTGAAGGGTTGCCGTATAACATTAATCCGGATTAAATTAAGCACAACAAGGCACCGGGGTCAGACGGCACCCCAAATGAAATCATAAAGATTACGACGCAACACAGATCGACGGTCTTCTTAACAGTCTGTGGAGGCTGCTTGAGTGGAGGTATATTCCGCAATACATGAAAAATGCAGAAGTTAGTGCTGCTACCAAAGCCAAATAAGCCTCAAGGAGAACCTTACTAGGACAAGGAGAGCATTAAAAATTCTAATTAGACTCCACCTAGAAGAGCACCTCAATAAGATACAAGGTATATTAAAGAATCAATACGGTTTTCGTATGAAGCGATAAAAGAAATAACTAACATAGCTCGCAAGACTATTGAAGGCAAAAGATGGCGGTGTGGTAACAAAGGGTAATGTTCAATGATGGCGCTTGCCATAAAAATTCCTTTAATTAGGCCAGCTGGGAGCACGTATTAGCTGCACTGAGCAGGCTTGGAACTCTTTCATACTCAATGCGAATGGTTAGCAGTTATCATACATCAGAAGTAACCAAAAACATATATAGTGACGGTGGGCGTGCCTCGCGGATCTGTGCTCGGCTTCTTATTTAGTATTATTCTGCATGACACAGTGCTTGGCTTGGATGACTACAGCTGGCTGCGGAGAAGACGAAGATAGTGCTGATTACAAACAAAAAAAAAGGTGACCAGATCGCTATACAGGTGGATCGTCACCAGTAATCAAATACCTTGGAACGGTTGAAATGCAGCAATGGAAATGTTGCCTTCTACTTAACGCAAATTTTGAGTGGTCATGGTTGCTTTGAGCAGCACTTACATAGGAGGAGGCATAGTAACGAGCCATATTGCCCAGAGTGTGTGGAACCCAATGAAACTGCTGACCATATAATGTTCCAATATCCAAGATTCGCGATCTAGAAGGAGATGATAAGCCAAGCTATAGCAGAAAGGGTGACGCACAAGAATGCAGTGGCGTCTATGCTGCGCCAGCCCGATATTTGGAACCCAGTACGACCACGTAAGTAGAACCGTAATGGTTAAACGTCGATCAGAAGAGCACTTACGAAAATGTAGATAACCACATGACAAGCGACTTGAGCCGAGGCTTGGACGTATTACGTCTCCTGATGTAATAGTTAATGATGGCTCCGGGTAAATTGCCGTCGGGCAGAGAGGGGGTTTAGTGCAGTGGAAGTAGGAAAATACTGACTGACTGGCTGTCAATGCTTTCTCCACGTTTAAAAAAATAAAAAAAAATTATTAAAAAAAAAAACACAGAAGCAGCGTCATGACCAATTAGCAGATAGCAGATGTAGTGTGAAAACAGACAACACAAAAACAATAATAAGAATAATAACAAAGCAAGAAAAACACCTACAAAAATAGAAAAACTTTAACACATGGCTTGACAAACACATAACAACAGCAATTAACAGGTGTACGAATTCGTAACTTTGACGGCCACCTGTACGTGTTTGTGTGTAGGTACCATATATGTTATTGCATCACTGCGCCAAAATAGATATAAGTAAATGTTAAAGATTTCTTACTGTAGAATCAAATAAACAATGATTTTATTTTTTACGTACACATATATTATATATATATATATATATATGTACGTACATTTACGCTATTTAATTCTCGTAAAAGTTTAAAACAAGCGCGTTCTTACTTTTGTTTTAATTTTCTCTGTAAATCAATTAAATTATTTTGTTACACTATAACGAAAACTTATGCAATCAAAATTTTGTTGATTTGTTTGTTTGTTTGATTCGATTTAATATATATATAATTATTTTTATACTATTTATGTATATTTAAAAATGCCGAAGAAAAAACCGTAAAAGCATTTGAACTCATAATCGTTTAGAGAAAAACTATTCTTCTAAAGCGAACGATAGGGTCGAGCACACAATTTGCAGCAGTCAAGACAATTGGCTTCTTTGACTTCTACTCGTTCAGTCAGTCAGTCGTTGGTGTTTTTCTTTAATTTCTTTTATACCCGCATAGATAAAATAAAAGTATTTTAACTTTGTCATAAGCTACGTAACAGTCACGAATGCTTATTGAAAGGAACTATATTTAAATTTTAAATAAATGTCGACACGTCTGGTCCTTCGTTCGTTTGATTAATGCGAAATTCCAACAAATGATCAAAATTTGCGCCGACATTCTATGAAACTCTATTGTATGACTTTATGACTTTATAACTTCAATCGAACGTAACCTATCAACTGTTGCGAGGCATTTTAACTTTCAAATATATATGATTCGATATCCGTATGAAGCCAATAGACGCAATAGTTATAGTTGTTGTTGTAATTGTACTCAATATTTTACTCTTTTTTTTATTTTATTTAATTTTCAAAACTTTTTCATTACAGTTTTTTAACATTTTTCTATATGCAGCGTAACGTTTTCAGTTATTCGAATTTGAATTATTATAATATCTGAATGTTGTAGTCTGTGATACCGTTTTAAGACTTCAGAAAAATAACAAACAAACATTTAGATTGACTTCCAGGGATGGCAGAGTTGGAATTTACTAAAATGAAATTTCTAAAAGTCTTTGTAGTTTGCTTTTGATTGGAAAAGGACAAAAAAAAAAACAATTTTTATATATTTACGTTAAAAGATGGGTATCCAAAAGTCACCGTATATCACTTGTGGCTGTTTTACTTGTTAGATTAAAATTTTCTTACTCGTATTTTTCTTTTATTCATTTACATTTCATGTTTAATGTATTATTTTGGTCTAATGCCAGTTAGTTACGTTGCTTCGTTTTGTTTTTTGCTTTTTTTCACACTTCTTTTCGCTCTTAGCCGCCCCTCATGACCATTATCAAGGCTTTTGTTTTGCTTTGTCGTTGTTTGTTTTTGTTCTCGTAAAAGCAATATCGCGTCATAGCGCTGCTAGTAAGAAATTTATGAATGAATTTATTTATTTGTTTGGCTCTATTCATATCTGATCAGTATAATTCGAAAAGGCATGTTAAAGATATATTAGGAGGGTAAATATACAAAAGAAAAAACGAACTGAACTACCAGCCCTTATGGCTCACCTATCCATTATTTACACACTCGGACCGTAATCTAAAAGAATAACCTAATTCTAAAGATGTTGTCGGTTACTTTAGTCCACTTGACTATGAAAGCGACTTCAATCTGTTTATGTCAATTCAAAGCCGAACACAATTAGTGGGTGGACACGGCTTAAACTAATTTTAGAAAATCTAAGTATTTCGGAGAACTTAACTTCGGCGGTACACTTAAGGTGTTTTTTTTTTTGGTGTTTTTGCGAGTTAGAGAATGAATGAAGTAAAAATGGCTCGTTACAAGGCGAGAGTTGAATTAAAGCTGAACAAAACAAAAGACAATGTCAATTAAAAAGTTTTCAATAATGGCAGACTCAAAATTCAATTTTTTATATACAACCCCTTGAAAACCAAAATAGTTGAGAGAAAATTTGTATTAAAAGTTAGTATGATATAATAATATAATAATCATCCGATAAAATTCGGATAAGAAACAAGCAATAGCCTCTGAACACCTTTTTATCACAGACAACTTATAAGCTTAGTTGTTTTCAACTGAGCTTCGATACAAATTTTCCGTCAACTATCTTGGTTTTAAAGGAGTTATAGGTACGATATATAGGTATGATATGTACCTAAAGAGAAAGGAGGTTTACCTGCATGAAGATAAAGAGTAGATAACTGAATCAACAGTTTAAAAATAAAAATATAAAAACAAAAAGATTCACATTTTTAATACGAATCCTAAATAGTGGTATATATACATGCAAATGTTACAGTTATTTCCTAAATATCTCACCTAAGTGCCTTGTTAAAATTATAAAAAACACACACATAGTTTGTTCACCTATCCTATCCTAAAGTAAAAATTAAAAAAATAAAAATAAATTCTTTTCTCAAATAAAAAGAAATAGATTAACTATTCAACAAAGCTTTTATTCCATAAATGAAACAAATTTTTATTAATTAATATTCGTTTTCAATAACCGAAATTTTTGCGCTTTAATTAGTCAAATAAAATAAACTGAAGGAAAACCATATAAAAGAGAAAAATGTAAAAAATGTAGCATAATATGTTATTTAATTGAAATAAACTAAAGATAACTGAAATATTACTTAAGATAGTGACTTTGCATTACCGTTAGCCGCTGCAGGCGAACCGTCCCAGGGTTTTTAGGTAGCCTAAATTTCAGAATTATTGGATATATGATAATTGTCCGATATCGATTATGCTTATATGAGCCGTTTATTTTGAAAGTGGTTTAAGTCCATTTTTAAAAAAAATTTAGTTAGTGATAACAATAATCACAATCCTATATAATGTTTTTTTATAAAACATTTTAAGTCCAGTATTATTAAAATCGCTATGATTTGGGGCACTTGAGAATTAGTTAGTTAGCGAAATGCAAAAAAATTTATTTTAACATAATTTAATAAATAAATCTAAAAAAAGAAAAATTAACTTATAATAATATTAAACAAAGAATACAAAGTGGACTTATTCCTTTTCACAAACAAAAAAGTAATTTTATTAATTTTGAAAGTGGTTTAAGTCCATTTTAGGTTCTGAAACACAGCTCACGTTTATATTCTAACATGTTTAAGGTCACAAAGCCATAAAAACAACTTAATACCAGTTAACAATATATCTGAAACTCTTCAAACGCAAACCCTTAAATATCTCAATATAAGAAAAAATGAACTTAAACCACTTTCAAAATAAACGGCTCATATGGTTAACTCTAATTGTCCTACAACCGATAAGTAAAAACAATATTCAAAACACTTTCGTTTATTTGGAACTGTACAATCAATCAGTCTCTATAGACATCAAGCTAAAATATGGAGCACGATACTACACTTTGATACGCATCGAAATTTTCAGTTGTTAATTTGCTGAATAACAGAAGAAGAAGAAGTCTTAAATTCAAAATTTCATAAATTTGCGATTCATTAAGAAAAAAAAAACAAAACAAAAAAAAAATAAATTAGAAATGAAACAATGAAATGTTTATTTGTTGATTTACATAAACAAACTAAAGTCGAGCAGTGTGAGTTAATAACTTATTTATATAAATTTACTCAAACCAGATTTAAAGCGTAGGATTGACTCTTCTTAAATTAAAATGAAATGAAAGGCCAAAAAGTATTTTTACTTTTCAAATATTGCTTACTGATTAAATTTAAACAAATTCATCTCAATGGTAGTAAGGTGATGTTACCCCTCTTGAATGGCAACATCCCACACAAAAAAAGTATAAAGAATTTTGAAAAATTCAACCAATGATAAGGTATGAAAGTTTTGCTTTATTTATCGGGATCTTACAGAATTTCTTTTTCCGAACGATCTCTTTGCTTGGTTTGGTTGAAGGCATGTCCAAAAACCATTCTTTTTTTTCTAACTTATAGGTTAATTTCGAAGGAGGAAAAAATTGAAATTAAATTTAGATTTTCAAACGGAGGGTACATAGTCAGACAAACATATTCTTTGTTACTTTTCGGAATCGTATTTTTAAACGTTACGAACATTTTATCAACCAGACCCAAAAGGATTATAATAAAAGTCAACAGATTTTGATTAAGTTAGTTTCTTTTCCGCCTCCATTTTGTAACTACCGTTAGTGCAGTTTCAAGTTTCTAATACTGTTTCTTCGTTATAAGCCGAGTTCTTTTCGGGACAATGAGCAAACATTGCGAAAGACATAAATAGGCGCAAATCTCTACGTAGTGTTTTACTCAACGCTGCACACAGTATTGAAATGATCGGGAAAACAATCTGCTTTTCTTGCTATACATTCATACTATACACATGTATGTGCACTAATAACATATGTGAGAAAGGGCGCATTTCTACATACGGTTTCGCTTCTTCCCACAACAAATATGCCATCCAATATAAATCAGTTCAACTTTATCAGCTGTTTTATTAAAAACAGCTGCTTCTCAACAGCAATAATAAACACGCCTCAGTAAACTTTTTTAAATTATTTGAGCATTGAAAGGGAGTCATGAGTTGCATATGATAAGTTCAATTACTTCAATTTAATTAAAAAAACAAAAACTCGTTTGCAAATGATCACTTTGAAAACAAACTACAAAACTCGAAACTTAAATTTTTGCTATTCTTCTCGTTTCAGCACTTCCCAATCGAGATGGCAAAGAAAACTTCTATGAAATCCTATGTGATCGCTGAAAAGTAACAATATAACGAAAACCACTTGTCAATCAAAAGGAAACCAATGAAAAGTTTATGTTTTTAATAAAAAATGTAAAAAAACCGTGCGCTGTGGTAAGCGAAACAAAAGCACACAGTCACACATGCACACATTCATATGAGTGTAGAGAATGAGAATGAGGTCAATGTATGCAATGTATGCATTGTACGAAAGAAAACTGCGAAGAAGTGCGCCACGCCCCTACAAATGAATTAGATGCTAAATTTACTTAAAAATCTTTCCAATTTAAAAAATGTAATCTGTTTCTATTTTTTCTCTCAAAGTGTTACTAAAATATTATACGTTTACTTACCGAACTTCTCTTCTGTCTGACCATCATCAGCAGGCAATTCTAATTGATCCATGTTTTTTTTTTTTGGAATATCTTTTAATACTTTTGCACTTTTTTTTATTACTCGTTTTCTTTAAACAATTTTATTGGTTTTCACTTTAGGAAATGGTAAAACTGCATTTACTTATTTTTTTTTTTTGTTTCACAAATTCTTACTGGGTTTCAAAAGTTCTTCATAAGTTTACACAGGAACAAAAAAAAAACTGCACACAAATAATTTTCATTTCTTCTTATTTTTGCGAAATAGTGTTGCCAAGATTCGAATTCACCTGAACTTTATTGTGACGTTTTTTCAATAGCGAATAAGAAAAGTTCAATGGCATAAAAGGAAACGAGCAAAATATTATTTTTGAACTCCATATTCTGATTTATATCAGGAATTGAAACTTTTCGCATCATATAAAAACAATTCGCACACACTTTAGTTACGCTACTTGCATTGCGTAAAACAGCTGTTTATGTTCCCAGTAGGTGATTACATCTATTCGCATAACAGGTGAAAAGTAAACATATAGCTGTTTCCATAGCTTTTTGTTGTCTGCAATAAACGTATGCCATAATCTACTCCTACTCACCTTATTGGAATAAAAAGGAAAAAAATGATTTATATATAATCTTATGCATGAATTGCTTAGCAAATTATGTTATCGATTACCTTTTACATTCATAGAGTTGCCTACACTTTAAACTTAAATAAAGAAGAATATTGTTGACTTTAGGAAGCTAATGGCAACCTTCGCATTGATAACGTCATTGAGTTTGTTGATATTTTTAATGCATTTTATAAAATGTAATAAAAAATTTTGGTGTGCAAAAAGTTAATAATGATAAATTAAAAATAAATAGTTTCAAATTGTTACAAGTTGCATATGTTCTTAGATGTGTATATAAGTAACCAATTAAAGATTTATTAATTATCGAATTCTAGTCAAAGTTTTAGGTTCGTTTGCATAATTTTAACAGAAAAAAGTTCTTAAATTATATTTTAAACGAAACTAGGAATCAACCGAAGTATGGATATACCGATACATGCTTTAACCCAAAACCCAACTGCTGCTTGGAAAGAACTGTCGAAAACACAACGTGTTATTAAAGTAACCATGAAACCACCGCAGGCGGGAGTGGCTTTCAATAAAGCTCGCGTGGTTTGTATGAGCGATACACACTCACTGACTCCGTATGTCAAATTCGATATACCTGACGGGGATATATTCATTCATGCCGGAGACTTCACGAAATGCGGTCTACTTAAAGAGGTAGAAGAATTTAATAATTGGATTGGTACCTTGCCTCATCGTTATAAAATAGTTATTGCCGGTAATCACGAGTTAAGTTTCGATCAAAGTTTTACGCACCCATTTCAAAGTCAGACGCATACTGAAAGGTATTTGTTATAATGCCTAAAGAAATGGAAATTTTTTAATTGTGTGTAAAAATTATTTTATAGAACCAAACATACCGGTATGTCTATATTGGATGATCTCCCAACTTTGGGAAACGCGAAAGAGGATATTGTTGAGGCGGTACAAACGTCTAATATACGTGGTGTTCTTACCAATTGTACATATGTACAGGACGAACTATTGGAAATCTGGGGTATACGCATTTATGGTACTCCTTGGCAACCGGAATTTTGTAATTGGGCTTTTAATATTCCACGTGGTCAACCTTGTTTAGACAAATGGAACCAAATACCCGATGATATAGATATATTAATTACTCACACGCCACCCTTGGGTCATGGCGATCTATGTTGCTCGGGTGTACGAGCCGGCTGCGTGGAATTGTTAAATAGCATACAAAAACGTATTAAGCCAAAATATCATGTATTTGGTCACATACATGAAGGTTACGGTATCACTTCAGATGGCCGAGTTATTTATGTAAACGCTTCTACATGTGATATCAATTATTTACCTAACAATCCGCCAATAGTGTTTGATGTAGCCTTACCGCCTGGAATCCGTAAAGATTAGAATCTTACAATAAAATACATTTCGTAAAGTGCTGATTCTTAATTAGTTTATATTATAACATTTATAAACTAATTTAATCTCGTTTTCCCGCCTAAATCAACCGCGTGTAACTATACTTTCATATGAAAATCCTTACAGACATCAACCAATTCTACTAGCGTCCATCGAACGTATACTTAATATTCATAAAAAAAATTTTCCGGACATATTTTTTGTCAGAAGTTTGATAAATCGGTATCCGAGTATTCGTCAAAGGTGGCATTTACAAACTAATTTAATTTCATTTGTAGAGAAAGTACTCATATATATTCACACATATGAACACATACATATACACATTCATGTACACATACAGAGACACACACGTGTGTTAATCAGAAACTTGATGCTAACATTTATGACAGTTATGTGGAAGTTGTTCGCAAACATAACATTTTGGATCATTAATAAGCAAAATTCGCCCTAAGGCGAATATAATATTTTCGTTTTAGATAAATTTTATTTCATTGAATAGGAAAATTTTTTTTGTTTATTTTTTACGTAAAATAACAAAAACTGCTTTGTGATGAGCTTATGAGCGGATACGGATGTGCTGAAATCCACAAAGTTTGAATTTATTTATCAATATTATATTTTCTATATAACATACATTTTTTGCACATCTTGTTTTTTTTTTTATAGTTTAATATAAATCAAAAATATATTGTTTGATTTATTAGTATTGTTATAAGATAATTCATATTTTAGAAGTTGTATATTAGGAAAACACTCAATAAATGTTATAAATATGTATACAATACTACAATGAAATGGAGTTACTTTAAATATTTTGTTTCGAAGGACTTAGTTGAGAAAAATTATGGATGCTGCTTTCATATAAGGAAATTATTAGAAGGATTGCTACTATTTGGGAAAAAGTGGCAGCGCTATCACCACCATCTTCAATTAACCATAAAATACAATTTCCAATATCCACCACTAAAATAAAAAAAAACATCATTAAAATTAACGGAGCCACAATCTCTCTCTTGCTTTGTCTATAATTCTCTTTCTCCCTTGCGATGGAGAGAACTCTCCACAAAAAATGTAACGGCATGTCTTTAGCAAAGCATTCCACTACTAGTTGATGGTGTGAGCAATTAAGAAGGATAAGTTTCGATCATATAGGCACATCACTATCGTTATTAAGTTTATTACTGCTGCTGTTTGCTTAATTCTAATTATTGTGTTAAGTTTTACATCTTAATTTAAGGTAAAGAAAATTGCTCACGCGTTTAACACGGATTCAATAAATTAAATAAAATGGTAAGTAAGAAAAGTAAATTTTTCGAAAGTGAGGTTAAATTCGGGTTACTCTTTAATAAGGGTTGTGTGGTGCCATTCAAGACTTGTTGTAAAACCTCCTTACATTTACTTATTGTGCTTTATAATAATCAAATTATCAAAACGATTATTAATCAAATCATCAAAACGATAATTGATCAAATTGATCAAAGAAAACATATTAAATTCTTTCAAATTTGGTACAAGCTATTCTATAGTTCCGATCTTTTCATGGTCAATAATTCGGCATACATTTTTTAAGGCCTTGTTAGTAATCTACAAAATGGCGTTGCCGAAAATCTACAAATGGCATAATGAAATTCAATCTTGTTGTTCTAAGTCTAAGTTCAAATGGTCACAGAAATCTTTGCCATCCTTTCATTCAGGTATGCAAGCATTTCTAAAAATATAAAGTATTGCTTGCCGCCACAAAAACTTATTCCTCCATTACTTATATATCCTTTTACTGAGTCGACGCTAGTTTTCTTTTTTCTAACTTTTTACGATGTCTCTCCTTTTTCGTTTTACAATTGCAGCGCGAAGTAATTTCAATACAGATCGGTCAGGCTGGTGTACAAATCGGTAATGCCTGTTGGGAATTGTATTTGCTCGAACATGGCATTAATCCGGATGGAAGCATGAAAAGTAAGAAGGATATTCTTGCTAGTGGCATTACTTCGACTGACGTGAAAGATGATGGTTCTGATGCTCGCACATTTTTTTCTGAGACCAGCTCCGGTAAACAAGTTCCACGCTCCATATTTATTGATTTGGAGCCGACGGTAATTGATGATGTACGAAATGGGTCGTTACGTAATCTTTATCATCCCGAACAAATGATTTCGGGTAAGGAAGATGCCGCCAATAATTACGCTCGTGGCCATTATTCCATTGGGAAAGAAATCATTGACAATGTAACAACACGTATATCGAAAATATCTGAACAATGTGATGGTTTGCAGGGATTTTTGATATTTCATAGTTTAGGCGGTGGTACTGGCTCAGGTTTCACTTCTCTACTAATAGAGCGCTTAACTAGCGATTATAGTAAAAAATGTAAATTGGATTTCGCTGTCTATCCGTCACCCAAAATTTCGACAGCTGTCGTTGAGCCATACAACGCTTTACTAAACACCCATTCGACTTTGGAACATTCGGATTGCGTTTTTATGGTAGATAATGAGGCTATTTATGAGATCTGCAAAAATAGTTTGCACGTGGATCGTCCGGACTATCGAAATCTAAATCGCCTAATAGCTCAAATTGTCAGTTCGACTACAGCCTCCTTGCGTTTCAGTGGTTCAATGAATGTCGATTTGAATGAATTTCAAACTAATTTGGTTCCCTTTCCTCGCATACATTTTCCATTGGTGGCTTATGCTCCGCTGGTGTCAGCCGCTCGCGCTTCACACGAACAGCACGCCATTCCCACTTTAACTAATGCCTGTTTCGAGTCCAGCAACATGATGGTGAAATGTGATCCGCGAGCCGGAAAGTATATGGCCTGTTGTATGCTCTACAGGGGCGACGTAGTACCGAAGGATGTGAACGCTGCCGTAGCAGCCATTAAATCCAAACGTCATATACAGTTTGTGGATTGGTGTCCAACTGGCTTTAAAATAGGCATTAATTATGAACGCCCAGCATGCGTACCGGACGGTGATTTGGCGCAAACGTCACGTGCTGTTTGCATGCTCTCCAACACCACGGCCATTTCTGTGGCTTTCAGTAATTTGTGCCATAAATTTGATTTAATGTTTAAGAAGCGAGCATTCGTACATTGGTACGTTGGAGAAGGCATGGAAGAGGGCGAATTCAGCGAAGCACGCGAAGATCTGGCTGCATTGGAGAAGGACTTTGAAGAGGTCGGTACCGATGAAACCGAACCAGGCGTCGACGACGACGAGTATTAGACATATAAATTTCATGCTGATTAATTAATGGCTTGCGGCTATGATTGAGTTTTGAGTTAAACACAAGTTATAAATAAAAAAAAAAAAGAAAAGGGATTGTAGTCTATCTGAACTTTAAAAAAATATCGTTGTACGCCATATAGTATTTAGTTTTGAAATATATTTAAGGAAGTCAACGCTTTTAGTCATTTTTGCAACTAAATTTTCTGAAATTTCTGCATGCTCCTGCCGAGGTTCATATATCACAGAATTATGGAACTGCTTTTTGCGGAAATCATACTTTTTTTTTGTGCCCACTTTAGTTAAGATGTCATCAGATTTCTTAAGAATGAAATTTTTCTCAAACACAATACGAATTGTATCCACTACACATTGGCCACTATGGCTATTGCAAGTTCAACTCGAGCCAGCCATAATAAAACTTGCAATAAACATCGTTCAAGCCTACAACACTTTGAAATCTTATGCTTCAACTTTTTCCATACTAAGATTAATTAAATGCTTTGTTTTTCCACTCATATCGTATGGTGCATATGTATATGACAAGTTGTCGTAAACAAGTCGGCCAGATATATCTTCCGCAAGTGGTGATATGATAGGATATTGCAGTTTCCGCTATGGATATTGGTTTCCAAAGTTCCGACATATTTTAATGTTAGAAATCTGGTTTTTCTCCGCAAGCTTACGGTGACGAGAACACTAAGATATGTATTTACATGAACAAATTCGCTTTGCGAAACGGACGATGAATTTATCCTATCTCACCGCAAGTACTTAATATCACGCTGTAAAATTATGGAACTCTTTATGACTTCTTTACGAAAACCGTTTTCTAACCTATAAATCGCATCAATATCTTGCCTTTATTTCTTTTACTGTACGATGTAGTTATATTATCTATATCTTTAATGATCAGTAATGACTTTGATATATCAGTTATGATTATTATTGTATAACTGAATGGAGATAATTGTTCTTGTTAATGAACAAATTAAACCAAATAATCTTTTTTCAAAAATGTTATTATAAGAGAGAGAGAGAGAGAGAGAGAGAGAGAGAGAGAGCTTAGATGACTGTAGAATTATTGGGTTCTATTATAATTGGCATAAAAACACTCCATCTGGTGTGTATCCACGTGCTAGGTAGCCCAGAAATTTCTTGCGCTTTTTCACTATGAAATAAAATAATGCTTTTATACCCATCACTAAACAATGAAGGGTATATTCATTTTTTCAAAACGTTTGCAACGCCCAAAAGGAAGCATCAGAAACCCTACATGGGAATATATATACTTGATCAGCATCAAATTCGAAGTCGATCTAAGCATGTGCGCGTGTCCGTCTGTATAACGTCTGTTGTTAACATTCTTCTAGAACATGGGAAGTTCTTGCATGCAGGCTGGTGTTGAAAACGGGCCAAATCAGTCGAAGCACCTCTGTTTTTCAAAGCGTATAAAAAATTGATTTGTTGCTCGTTACTCATAAACTATAGCAGATAAATGTATAAAACTTTGAACGCATATTCTATAGGCGGTGCTGTAACATTTGTTCACATGGAAAAAACTGAGATCGCCAATATTATCTATGTGTTTATGTAACTTTGTAGTATTTGTGGTAAACATTCTCCCGTTAGCGAAAATGAAAAAGAATTTGGAATTGATCTAAACTTTTCAAAGGACACGTCCACAACGCCCACATGCCTATACGCCAGAAACCTTTATTTTGAAAACAGAAGAAATCAACTGCGCCCACTCCATATTATAGATGATGAATATTTTGTTCTTTTATTTCTTTTGTCTTTTTTTGGGGTAAAAGATGATGGGTATAAACATTCCGGCCCGACAAAATTTAATTTTCTTATTTGTTTTATATATAAGGAGCAGACTTTATTAAGTTATATATATGCCATTTTGTTTAATAATAAGTTGACACATTTTCTTCGAGCAATTTCATTACCCTCTTCCCACAAAATTTCTAACCTTTGGCAGCAAAAAAAACTTTCTATATATGAATTTACTCTGTCAGCTGAATTGAAAGTTTTTTCCAGATAAAGAATTTTGCAGAGAACGAAAGGCATGGTAAGATGTGACGGTGCAATGTCAGGACAATATAGCGGATGTGGTAATACATCCCAAGCAAGTTCTAATAATTTTTAGCTTATCTTTTATCTTAATAAAAGACAATATTTTTTTGGCTGACTAATTCTGGACGTTTCTGCTGCAAGACTTCATTTAATTTGGTTAATTGTTCATAGTGTACTTCAGTCTTAATTGTCATGTTATGCGGCAGAAGTCTTTCCTTTATAATCCCAATATACTGATCATAAAACCTTCTTTTTGTGGACATCCGGTTCTGGTGTTGTTTGAGATGGCTCATCGCCTTGCTCGTTTATGTGTCGGATCTTCAGAAATGAGTCGTTTTGCTTTGGTTTTAACACTGCAGATACTAATGCGTTGTGTTACATGATTTCCTGCTATCCACCTTTTTTACCAATCCCAGCCTTTTTGTGTAGTCACTAACAGATGTTTTGAATAAATTAAATTTCTCGTCAATCGTCTCGAAATCGTTATGTGTCGATCAGCTTTAATCATAATCTTTAGCCGGTCGTTATCAGCGGTATTTGGCCTACCAGAATGCGGTAAAGCTTTCACTGAAAAATTTGTAGAACGAACCAATTTTGGCTAGTGCTTGTGCAGCTGCTTTACCTTTTTTGAAGCAAAAAAGTAAAATACGTCTTATACGCTCACTTTGATCCTTCATTGGAAAGAATTACGTCTCATTACCATAACACAACCGATCACTTTGAAAATGCTTTTACAAAATAACATTTGAACCTGCTCTAGATTACTATGTGTACTTTTAACCCTAATTATCTGCCTAGCCACGTGAAAAAAATTATTTTAACCTGGTGTCGAAAGAACTTGAATGGGTTTGGCAGCGATCCACCCACCGACCCATTTTCGCACTTCATTAACTTTGCCAGTCAAACCATGCTGTACCGATCCGAACCAGTGTTAATCAGGGGGCCCAATGTCTGGTGAGTACGCATTCGAGCTGTAATCGTGTATCCTGGACAACCCTTGCAACAGTGGCAAGTGGCAAAGTGCAGGTAAGTGTTGCGCATGGATCAAGTTGTAAAACAGGCTTGATTTCCTTATAAGCGATATGAAAATAGACACGCTAGCTTCAAAAAGTAATTGCACAAGATAATCGCATTCAAAGTGAGAAAATTCGGACGAACCGAGATACTATACATACCCTGGAACACGTTAAATTTCGAAACCGTTTTAGATTTGTTCGTGTTGAAGTGCCTATTGCCGCAAACGCTGACATAGAGAGTGGGTACAAATGATCTGATTTAACAATAAAAAAGCTGAATCAAGCTGAAGGTCAAGTTCCCATTTAAAAAATCAATGATTAGCAGAACGCTGTGATATACTAAATGAATGAATGGACAGGATGGGACCATTGCTTGAACCCCCCTCTCAATATAAATGTTCTTAGAAAAATGAAGGCCCGCGTTGTCCTCGATACCTTGGTGATTCTAAATTTGATTGATAAGTAAAGCTAAAATGTCATTGGATCATTCAGAACTTTGTGCTTGCGAGCACTATTGTAAGTCGAATAGAGTTGTCTTAGCACAGAGTACTACTTGCTATTGTTATAGAAATACGCGCGAAAAAAATATATATATATTTTTTTATGTTTTCTTTTCTATCTGTTACAATAAAATTCTTCTTCTTTTTTTTATGCCTTCTTGCTATTTATTTGGTTTTTCCGTTAGAAATAGTTTTTTATTTAATCATTTTTTAATTTTATTTATTTATTTTTTTTTTTTTTAAGAATTATTTTATGGAGACTTAACTAAAACAAATTATTTATTTTATATTTTTTCTATTCAATAATGATTCAATATTAGTTTTATATAAAAATAGTTGTTGTTGGTGTTGTAGTGGGAAATTTTCTTTTTAATTTTCAAAATATGAGTCAAAGCGTAACCTGCAATTTATTTATTTATTTTTTTTTTTTTTTTGAAAATTGAAAACCTTTCCTTGTCTTTGAATTACAATTTAGCTAAATTTAAACAATATTTTATTTAAAATATGGCAAAATGAGGACAAAAAAAAAAATTGATAATAATAAAAAGAAAAAAGAAGGGTACGTATGTATGTCGAAAAGAAATTTTTTGTTTCGTATATCCAATTAAAAATATAAAGTGTGGCCAGAACTACGTATTTGTAGTACAGAAAGTTTCTAATGATTGGCTGGTTTTTGTGCCGTGAAAAAATAGAAAGAAAAAACCGGAGTTATTATAAGACATCATTGGGTTGAGATAAAAACTAATTGATTAATTGATATAAAGTATTGAGGTGTATGTATGTATGTAGTTACATGCGTACGTCTATATAGGTATGGTATTAATCTTTAATATGGAACATTGGAGAAGAGATATGAGACACTTTCGCCATTATGTGTTCTTCTCACTGCCTCTGCGAACATTATTGAAACGTCAATGCACTAAGAAGAAGAAAAACAAATTTTTTAAGAAGAGAATCGATTGCGCAAAAATTTTATTTGCCACTAACTTGAATTTTGGGACAGTCTCGCATATGGCCGTCTTGTGGTATGGTATTAGTAACCACTACCGCCTCAAAGCAAGCATTGTTTATACGTGAAATAGCTGGTCCGCTGAAGATTCCATGGGTTAAGATCGCGTAAACCTATAAGCAAATAGCTTAAGTCTTCGTCTTCATTTTTTTTTCTTTTTTGCAAAATATATATTACCTTTGTAGCTCCTGCCTCGACTAGACGATCAGCGGCATGCACAATAGTGCCACAAGTGTCGGCCATGTCATCAACCAATATGGCTATCTTATCTTTGACATCTCCCACCAGAACCATTGAAGCGACTTCGTTAGCTTTTTTCCTTTCTTTATGAATTAAAGCGAATTCCACGTTTAAGCGATCAGCAATAGACGTCACTCTGCAATAACGGGGACGACGGGCTTAACTTAAAGCATTTATTGATATTATTCGGACACTTTTGACTTTTCAATGTGAGAAAAGCTATAAAAAAGGAACGTAAAGAGTCTACGAAAAACAGATAACTACATTTGTCAGTTTGGTAAGATTGGAAGCTAGCATAGATCGGGTCACAAGAGCGTAAATGCTTAAAGCAGCCAGATTCATTTACGCGATACACAATTGGCTAATTGCGAGGCCACTTGAACCGAAATGAGTGAAAGATATGAGATTTATTTTGATGGCCGACAAACCCATACATAGCGAAACACGACACACATTACATAACTTAGGTGGTAGATAAGCTAAAATCTCTAAAAAGTGTCCAGTATATATAAAAAATTAATACAAATGAAATTTTGTTTAAATTCAAGGGAATCAATTTTACACCTATACATATATATATATATAAATATATAAACATATAAATATATATATGTGTGTGTGTATAAGGAATACAGAAATACAATAAAGTCGTTATGTTAAGTATGTTATGACGTAATGAACATAATTTGTAATCACCTTTTAGCCCCACCAGCATCGGGTGAGACAATTATTGAATTTCTCCACTCTGGAATGTTTTCTTTAATCCATTTTAAGACAGCCGGCTCAGCATACAGGTTATCGACGGGAATATCGAAGAAACCCTAAAAAGCAAAAAGAGCCAAGACTCATAAAATCGAAAATTATATACCTTAAATGATTTCGTAAATTTTCATTTTAATTTATAGAAAACATTTCTTCTAACATCATTTGGATGTCAGAAGTGTTTTCGAAAATCCAGAATTTTTTCATTTCCAATTTTCATTTAGTTCTATAAACAGTTTGATATAAACATAAATTTTATATTTTTTGTACAAAGAAATCACTCATAAAAAACCGTCTTTCTTTATTTCGCTTTCCTTTGAGAAACAATTTCGGAATTTCGCAAATTTAATTTCGAGAGATTAACGCTTAACCAAAAAAAAGGCAATAAAAGACAAAAAATATAAATAAATCAAATACAAATAAAAAAAAAAAAAAAAAAATTCAAATCAGATCCAACATCTAAAGTTCGTCAGCAAGCAGCATCGTAAGCAACAACAACAACAGCAATAACAACAATAATAACAAAAACAAATAAATAAAAAAACGCCGAAAACAGGAGAAAAATGCCGAAGAAATTGACAAACGAGGATTTAGAAACATTGAAACTTTGGCTAACTGAGCATGAGGTTCACTATAAGAATTTGAATCGTGATGCTTCCGACGCCGTATTGGTAGTAACTTTATTAAAGAAAATTCATCCGAAACTTATCGATCTACATAATTATCCATCACGTAATAACACGCAGCTAAAGATAAACAATTGGGAAACGTTGAATTTAAAGGTATTAAGCAAGTTGGGTCTGCAGCAAAGCAAGACTATGCTCGAGAAATTGGCTAAAGGTACAGTTGGTGCCATTGAGGCTTTACTAAGCGATATAATGCTGATGGAGAAAGCAAATCGGGCTCGCGGTGACAAACGTGACGATGAGCAAGAGCAATTGTGGTCGGAAAACGATGATCTTATGATGGTAACCGTGAACAAAAAGATTGGCGATGCGATCATTCAGGTGCCGCAGAAAATGATATTATATTCGATTTACGAGCAAGTGGTGCGCAAGTCACAAGCTAAAGACGTCTATTTGAGTGCCGCGCAGCAGAAAATTACGCATTTAGAGAACGTACTCAAATTGAAAGCGGAACGTATCGAAGAACTATGTGCTCAGCTGGCCAAGGTATCGGTGAGAAGCTTAATGAAGCAACATAATTTAGAAACTTCAAGTTCCAATTCGGCTCTGCCAACGGAAACCCTTAATAACAACGACAGCAACAACAACAATAACAACAACAACGACCAATCGAATTTAAGAACACCCAGGACAATTACAATAACGACAGAAGTAACACCAAACGACTACAATAACAACAACTATCATAACAAACAATAACCTTAGCAGCAACAAACTCTTTTAATCCAATCCTTGCTATCTATCGTCAATTATTAGACACATGTATCCCGGCGGCATGCGTCTATACGATTAGGTCTGTTTGTCCGTGAGTGTACTTACTACTACTACCTATTACTACTACCTATTACCTACTACTACTACGTGCTACGACTATCTACTACTACTACTACCACTACAACTACAACTACATAAGTTTCTCTATAAAAATATGTTCTGTGTATTATTTATCAATTAGTACATTTTTCATTTTTTTTATTTTCACTGTAGACAAAAAGGACTTAAATAATAATTAAAATTGAAAAAAAGAAAAAAAAAAATTCTATTCATTTCTAAAACGTGTTGTTTTTTTCTTTCAATATTTACAGAGCAGTAGTTACTCATCATCTACGAACACCACTAAGCGCACTGGTCACAGTCAGATACCAAAACGTGTCAAGTCACCAACAAGTCAAGCTTATCAACCGGTAATACCGTCACCCAGTGCCACAATTCAATCGATCAAGAGTTCCCCGTTTCTTTAATCGTACCTAAACGTAGCCTGCTAACTTACTTCCGTTTTTTTTTTTTTTTGAACTTTTGGACTTTAAGCGTTAGTAGTGATATGAGAAAATTATTTCCGGCGTTTGCATTTTCTTTCCATATTTTTTTTTTTTTTTGAAAAATTCAAAGTACTGAGGAAATTTTTGTGATGCAAATTTTTCTTAGTTTTTTTTTTTTTTTTTCTTTACCTTCCTTCGATAATGTATCAAATTATTCGTCGTTTTGCTATAGAGCACGAGAAGAGAGAAAAGAAAATATTTTTAAGAAATTTTTTATTGGAATGGAATATGTTTGATAGAATATTTATTGAAAACTGAACTTCTGAAATGTATTTTTATAAAAAAAGAGAGATTCCTAAAAAGGATTTTTTAGGGTACCTATAAATAATAAATGCAGAAAAAAGCAAGCAAAAAGTTGCTTAATCCCCGATAACTTTTGCAATAAGGTAACTCATCACTACGTCTATTGATGGAGCAAATCCGGATTAATTAGTATGTCAAGCTTGCTAACGAAGTTGGCTTGTTGTCGTTATACTTGTCATATTGTCAATAGGTAGGAAGTTTCAACTGGCCCGAGGCAATCTACCGCAATAAGCAGATAATGACAAATTGATTTATATCAATACACACACACGCACACGCACACGCACATGCACAAACACACATTTAAGAAAAAACTTTTCAACCTCAACAACTCCTGTATTTTACGCTGGCCTGTTGTCGAGAATACCCGCGAACCGCGCTAAAGTAATACAACGCTTTTCTCGTCTCTTAACGGTATCTTGTGAATCTTTATCTTAGCCGCTGTAGATAGATACCTTGCAGTTACTCTACTACATTTAACGGCTCTCACATCAAATCAACTAAATGAACATTTAACCGTTTTCGTTGGATGTACGTAGCATACCTATAAGACGGAATTAATCGTAACGCGAATTCGGTTGATTGTGTTTTTACTAAACGAATTTATATATAGATTAATATGCTATATTGAATTTTATATAGGAATCAAGTTAAATTAAATTAAATTTAAAAAGAAATAGAAAAAGAAAGAGAGGAGAGCGGCAATGTAAAGGAACTCACTTGTATTTGAGATGCGTGCAAATCCATGGTAATAATATGATCAGCCCCAGCAACTGATAGCATATTAGCGACCAATTTCGCCGATATCGGAGCGCGACTCTATAATTAAATAATATTTATAGCAAAGAAAAGAAATGAAAAGAGAAAACATTTTAATTTTTTTTTTTTTTTTTGTTTTTTTTTGCTTCAAACAATGCATTAAAAGATAAGTCAGTTAAAACTATATGTATGTAAGTATATATGTGTGTTGTATATGATGTATATGCAAATAATTAGATAAATCAATAGATAGATAAATAGAGTTATGTTAAGATAACTGATGAACAAGACGACTTTGGCACGTGCGGCGATCTCATGAAAATTCCATGAAAATGAACTTTGAAAATTTTGACGAACGATAAAGAGGTAGACCAAAACAATATATTAAAAAGTAATTGTTATTATTATAATCATTTATATTACCCAATTATTCATCAAAAATATAACATAACATAATTTGTTAGAAGATCGTAAATTTTAAACTGAAAAAAACCGCTATGTGCACTAGGTTTCGTCATAAAGAACAGTCGCAAAAAAAAAAAAAAACAATATATAAATAAATAAATAAAAAAACAAATGGATTTTGCAAGAGTCGATTAAACATGTTCGACTATACTGATGACCGTATAACACACATGCACGTTAGGAGATTTGAATTCGAACTCAAGCCTTTTTAATTGAAATCTCATGTATTTTAAATAACCGATGACAGCAATCTCTTATCGCGAACACTGCCTGCCCGATATATTAAGTTTCGCTGAAAAGTATGAAAACTGGCGTCAATTTGATTATAATCAGGATCGTATATGTATGTGTATATGCCTGAGCAGATAACATGGACACTGATCCTAACATATACCCTTAGATTGACTTCTATAAGAGATGAAGTCAAAATAAGTTTTGAAAACTTATTTCGGAATTGATTTCGAAGTTAGTCACGGATATACGGACAACCTGACGTTCAAAAGTGAATTGAAAAATTGTATAAAAATATATAAATAAATATATTTCCTTTTTGAATTTGAATAACTGACTAACTCACTAACTGACTGACTCGTTCCTCTTCCTTGCCCTTTGCCTTTTTAATGAAAAGTTCCCAACTATAGAGCTATATCTTCCATGAATCGAATTCCCCGTCTTAAGTAAATGATTTCTTTTGGTTGGGACAGCATTGGACATTGTATCAACACAGCCTACTTTCGCGGTTGCTGTTCTTTTCTGGCTAGTATTTATATTAAATTTTAGCGCGATTTCAAGCCGTGACAGCGGCAAACCGACGAAGGTTTTTTCTCAACTTTCTAGCCCTAAAAAAAACGTTTTTGTAATTGGGGAATGGATAAAGGAATCGATTGACGGATCGGGTCTATTATCAAACTTGATTTTTGATAGGCGGCCGCACAAACATGTGGTACTTAAGTAGAATTTCGAATACCGACATAAAATGTCATATATATATATATATAT